>MU123715.1:111813-198436 GCA_014904935.1 Melanogaster broomeanus | reverse complement strand
AAAAGAAAAAAGAAAGGCTCGCAAACGGGCAGCGGCTGCGAATGCCTTGTAGTGTTCTCCTCCGGCTGGCCACGTCTGGTACATGCGTCACAACTCGTCAGAATGTATTCATAGCAAAAACGATTGGTAGTATGTGATGTACTGTATGCAATAGTTGATCATCTTGGGTTTAAAAGACGAGGAGGATTGAAGTGCTAGCATGAGTCCAGAATAAACGGGACACCACGTAGGTCGAGCAGTCAATGTGACTGTAGGAGTGAGTGAAACGACGTTTACACTATTCAGCTGGTCGCACACGGTCACAGCGAGAAGTGCGCCCGGGACGGGAGGATGTGCCAGCAATCTGATCAAACATAGACCCTCCTAGAACGAAAGGCAGTAAAACGCACAATCTGTTCTCGAGGCTAGCATATAACGCAGTCCGATGCCTCAGGTTTCCCTAGACGGATGTGCAAAGTACCATCTGCAGCGATAAACGGCATATTGCTAATCATTTCGAGTTAGCCTTACGGACATCGAAGAGAGCTTCGAAACTCACTCGTAAAGAAGCTTGGCACCTGCCCCTCGCCAAGAGGGGCAACGATAGCGCTGGTTACCGTCTTCCGACCAGTATTCGATCCGTGGGGGGACCCAGGAATCTTTGTTGCCCGAGAATGCAGCGTCGAGAGCGGCATTGAAGAAATTCGAGGGGGGTGTGCGAGTCGGTGGACGCCTCTTATGGCGCACTTCGATGGTTTGTAGCGTCTTAGATTTGGACTTCGACTTGGTGGGCAGAGAAGGAGGAGGTGAAGCTGCCAACCTTACAGGAGAATTGCTCGGGGCTTCTGGAGGCGGAGGCAATAAGGAGGTCAGGTCGTTCACTTCTGACGGGCTCGCTGGCGTTGGAGAGACTGAGGACTGAGGAGGTGTATCGACGACAAGCCTAGAGTCAATGAAGGTAGGCAGGCGCGTACTCGAGAAGGCAAAGCGCGACTTGCCACGCTCCAACCTGCTTTGCCCAGTGACGGACGATCCGGGTAGATGGTGTGGAGAAGAAGGTCACAGACCATATGCGACCTAAATCAAAATTGGTACATTATGAGCACATGAGCGATCGTGGATGCAAAGCGCGTACCTTTGCGATAAACTCCACACTGACTCGACCAGGCCCGCATCCGTTTCTGCAAAGGCTGACCCGAATGTCTGCACAAACGCACCTTCACCGTCGAGCTCGCGTACCGAAATATCGTCGGCGGGCATGGAGCCAGCACCAGGGGCGTCTGTGCCATTCTCCTCTGTTTAAGGCCGTCACGGCGTTCGGCATTAACGAGGCGAACATGTTCCAATTCTGGGACTGGGTTGGCGGCCGTTACAGCTTGTGGAGCGCGATCGGTCTCTCCATCGTTCTGTGCATTGGTTACGATAACTTCGAGTCCCTCTTGAAGGGTGCCCATGGCATGGACAAACACTTTAAGGAGACTCCGTTGGAGAACAACCTTCCCGTCTTGCTGGCGGTTGTCGGTATCTGGTACAATGACTTCTACGGCGCTCAAACGCATGCACTTCTACCATACGACCAGTACCTCCACAAGTTCGCAGATTACTTCCAACAGGGAGACATGGAGTCGAACGGAAAGTTCGTCACCAAGAATGGTCAGCGCGTTGACTATCAGACTGGGGTGCGTGGCACCCATCTATCACGCTCCATTTCACTAACGCACTTCTGATCAGCCCATCATCTGGGGCGCGGCTGGTACTAATGGTCAACACTCCTTTTACCAGCTCCTCCACCAGGGCACGAAGCTGGTTCCTGCTGACTTCCTCGCTCCCACTACAACCCACAACCCCATCGCCAACTCGAAGCACCATCGCATTCTCCTCTCCAACTTCTTCGCTCAGCCTGAGGCTTTGGCCTTTGGTAAGACCGAGGAAGAGGTTCGTAAGGAGCTCGGAAGCGGCGCAAGCGAGGCTCTTGTGAAGAGCAAGGTGTTCGAAGGAAACCGTCCAAGCAACAGCATCATTTTCCCGCTGTTGACTCCTCGGACTCTGGGTGCCTTGATCGCTCTGTACGAGCACAAGATCTTCACGCAAGGTGTTATATGGGGCATTAACTCATTTGGTATGCTGGATATGACCTCGCAGGTATATTTCAGTCACTGATTGCATTTCCTTAGATCAAATGGGTGTCGAACTCGGGAAGGTCCTCGCTAAGAACATCTTATCGCAACTGGAAAAGCCTTCTGATGTCACTGGGCACGATAGTTCGGTGAGTTGATCGCTGTGAAATCCTGCGAACGGATGCTGATTCGGTGCGCTGCAGACCACGGGCCTCATTCACTACTATCAGAAGCACAGGAAAGAGTGAATCTCTTCGAAACTCTGAGGTTGTGTGACAACGTTGTGTTTTTGTCCGTTCGAGTTCTTCTACTACCAGGCATTGATGTTTTTCGTTTCATGTAGTCACCAGAAAAATAACTGTACTTTTATTAGAAATTAGAATTTCAGCGCCTGTTTCAGCAGGCATAAACTGAATGGGGCCATTCTTGGCCAGCCGGTTTGGTGGCATGAACCTTGCTTCATGGGTATATCATCACGATCTCTACCTGCCAGGCAGTGCCAGCGCAGAAACCTCCTCCCATCACCATCCCCTCACCAAATTGTTCAACCAACCGTAGACGGGGTCTCCCCCTCCATCCGTGAGGTGTCGGAATCTCACTCCCTATCTATTCACGCTTAGTTGGTAGTCATCCTAAACAGCCATCCCGCCCCCTACTCCACCCCTGGCCCTAAACATGTCTGGTCCCTATCTTCGGAGACGGACGACAGATGAGGTACCCAAGTGGATAGTCATCCAGCTACACCTTTTTCATACACAGCCTTAGCGCTGCGTCGCACTCAGCCCGGCCACTTACATTGCTGTAGCTCGGTCACGTTTACCCAAGATAGGCAGCCTTTAAAGCTTTGAAATCACAACTGTTTGCGGCTCAAAAAATTCCGAGACATGGACCTAATGGAGCTACATTAGTGTAGCTATGGGCCGAATTCCACTGTTGGGGTTATAGTCATGGCGATTGATTCGACTCACAATCTGACGTAGTATGTTGGACGCATGGGAAGCAGTTTCAAGTTTGCTCGACTACTATGATGTACACAACTACCTGACCTTCTAGAGGGACCAATACCAAGTAAAGTTTGGTCAAGCAGTGGATCGTGGTACACACCAGCCACCAGGCGCAAGTATGGTGTTCGATGTCTCCCGGTGACAACTGCCCACGATAGAAAGGGGCCGACCGCGAATCGAAGCCCAAATGAGCGCGACTGTCCGGCTTTCCGCAGCAGTCACAGATCACGAATCAAAGCACAAGTACTTGACTTGGAGTGCGATCGTCGGATCTCCATATGTGATCATGACTGTCTTGTCTTAGACTGGTAACGGCAGCTTGCCTCATAGACGGCTTTGGTCGCCAGACTAGTCTTATTTGCACGGATTCCTCGAGGTTTTCCCGGCAGAGCCGCTTCTATGTCGGTTTTATAAATGTGCTAGTACAGGTGAGTGCACTGTCACATCAGAACTGTTGCAGCTTACCTCCAAGATGCGACTGATGATTACTCTTCTGTTGCTGACCCTGCCGGGTGTTGCGGTTGCCCACTTTCAACTGCCCTTGGCTGCTACTACTCCCTGGCCGCCATTCCTAGGAACTGATCACGACGGGTATGAATTCAAATGGCCAATCCAAACGGTCGCAATCATTGGCGCTGGCCCAAGGTTCCTAGTTCATTCAGTCTGAGATTCGAATCCCTCCGTTGCCGCTAACGTATGTTCTTTACAGTGGACTAGTCGCGTACCGTGAGCTGACAGAGGCGGGTCTCAAGGTCCACCTCTTCGAGCGCGACAGTGTTCCCGGAGGCAACTGGCACTATACCGAAGAGGTCCACGCGATGCACCGGTGCCAAATGCACCCATTCCAATAGGAGACTTTGTCCCTTCGTTTGCTCCAGTTGGCATTGCGCTACCTTATTCGGAGGAATATGAGGACGACGCTGAAATCAGGAGGGACCACAGGGGTCCTAAGCCTATTTGGGAATCTTTGACTTCGAATGGACCTTCGGTAAGTTCCCTGTACTGTGATCCGTCCGGCCACTTTGTAAGTTACTGCCTCTTGTTTGTGTTTAGTGTGACCAACAGGTAGGGTCAATGTCAGGGTAACAGTCCATGCCGGTTTATCTAACCGCTCTTTTGTGCCCAGTTCAATCAATGGCCTTGGCCTACCGGCACAAATTGGGGTATGTACCTCCTCAGTCCCCTCGTCGATCAGCCTCACTCAGCACATCCACCGCGATGTTTCATAGAGCTCTCACACTATGAACTTCGCAACTACATCCGAGCTTACGCTTCATACCTGCATATCAATAGCAATGATGAAAACCCTGCCACAGCCTACAATACGCGCGTAGAGCTCGTCGAAAAGAGGATAAATGCAGAGGGCGAAGAGCAAGGCTGGAGACTTTGGCTCAAGTCCCTCGTTTCAACAGGTAACAATACCTCTCGAGCGACTTGGTGGACCGAAGTGTGTTTCCCCTCAACATATTATTCCTTATTTCCGCTCTTACGCTGTGCCATGGTAGGATTTCGATGCAGTAGTCGTTGCTACGGGACGGTACAATGCTCCTGTGATGCCTTCGATTCCTGGTTTGGATCATTGGGTGCGACGGTTTCCCGGTCTCGTTCGTCACTCTCGACAATATCGGCGACCTCAAGCCTATGCAAACCAAACTGTGCTCATCGTCGGGGCATCTGTGGGTCTCTTCGTGCCATTTGGCTACCATGTCCTCTGATGAGGATTGCTTTAGGTCAGCGGATCGGAGATATCTAGGGACCTAAATCCTTGGGCCGCAACGATCTATCAATCCTTCCGGGTGAGAAGTGATGCACGCCGAGACTCGGTTGAAAGCTGACTCCTGCATGACATCAAGGCTGATAAGGGTATGTACTGTGCGAGTGGGCAGAATTGAAGTCTCCTCCTTATTGCTCTTGCCGCCTCAGATACTACAGCACATTATAGGCTAGAGAACTTCGTTCGCCGTCTCCCGGGAAATACGACCTTCGTCGGCGAACTCAAAAGTTTCCTACCCATTCCTGAAGGAACCCCGATCCAATCTGGCCTCATTGAACTCATTAATGGTACCGTGCGTTATTATCAGCCTGCATTGTTATTTGTAGTCACAACATCCTTGCAGATCATATCGGGGGTCGATAGTGTCATTCTCGCCACTGGGTTCCGATACTCGTTCCCATTCCTGCCACAGTACTATGACGGTGCGCTATATACGCCTCATGAAGGCTCTGTTGCGACGGTGTCGCCTTTCCTTGCCTTGGACGGCTCTCATCTTCGAGGCCTGCATCTCGATCTGTTCTATATCCGGGATCCTACCCTTGCATTCCTCGGACGTTCGTATCTGTCGATTGAATATCCGGCCTAAGCACTAACGTAGAGCCAGTAAACTTGGGCGCACAGCCGTTCGCATATTCAGACTACCTCTGTCTTGCCTTAGCAAAGGTGTGGTCGAACACTGCAAAACTTCCTAGCAGTCGGACAATGTGGAAGATGCACGAGGAACTTGTGGTGGATCGTGGTGGGTATGGTAAAAATCTACAGTTTTTAGGCCCAGAGAGGTTCACAGGTACCGTCTCTGATTTGTTCTCGATAATTCGACACTGCGTGTTCTGATCGTGGATTTGTATAGATCATATCAGATACTTCATTGGCTGGCTGAACCAGGCAGCAATCGAGTATGGTGGCAGGCAGGTTCGTCGTGCCCTTCTTCTCCCGTTCTCGTGTCATTCAGCACTTAAACACACGTTCGCAGATCGACGGGCTACCGAAGTAGTACGTACTACTCCCTTAACGTATTCGACGGTATCTAACCTGACCACAAAAGTTCCGCCGAGGTCGACCACTACTGGGTTATTGCTCAGTATGGTGGGCCACTGGCACTGCAGGAGAGACCAAGTGTCGAAGATGCAGTGCTAGAATCCCTCGGACTGGCAACTGCTTCTGCAGATGGTAAAGCGAGACAAAGATACGACCCAGTTTATGATGACGCATGGTGATGTTCTGCCTGAACCTCGGAAAGACTGGGGTGATATCAATCGACCCGAGTCGATGAAGGCGGCGTGCCAGCTTCTTATATTGAACATATCGGGGATCATATGTTGTTATATTAAGGTCTGTATCGGAGACTACTTTGAGCATAGGAATACACGTTATGTCAGGTCCTTCGAGTGCTTGAATGTCGCTCTGGGCTCTTTGGCCCCTTGACGACCGATTACATAATAATGCTAGTGCAGGCTGAGTTGCGAGGTCGGACGAGCACGCAGCGGTACTATGGTAGTGTGTATGAAAAGGTGTAGCTGGGCTGACTATCCACTTGGGTACCTCTCATCTGTCGTCCGTCTCCGAAGATAGGGACCAGGATGTTTAAGGCCAGGGATGGTAACGGCGGTTTCGAGCCGGGGGCTGCCGCTACCCCGACCGCTGGCCTTCAGCCTCACAAGCCACATCAGCTGTTGCAAAAAACCAGTTGCAGCGAATTGACTTTTGTGTTTGTCTCTATCGTACCCCATTTATAATAAGAAGATTATTCATTTTTATAAAATTCTGAGTCCTCAAACCCATGGTACATAACCGTCCGTACTAGCTAGTAAGCCATTCACTGAAGTGTTCATTCAGCACAGCATTGTAAGTTTCGGCATATATACATCATGACATGTACTCAGTGTCCTATGCGAATCACACCCGAGTGATGACATAAGGGGATCTCACGCGGTTACCCCGCCGTGAGAATGTATGGCAACGCAGAAGTGCACTTGGAGCGCCGAAAGGCCCCTATGTGCCCGAATGACCTATGGGCCTAGACCGGGGTGGAGGCACTCCCACCCTCCCATTCGTTGTAACCCAATTTGCAACCAATCCAGACCGGGGTAGTGACTCATCGTGGCTGTGCTGTAGCCGAGTCCAGACTCCCTAGTTAGGGCGTTAGATTGGTAGTTGGTACCCTAAGCATCAGCCGGATGGCGGACATAAGCCCCCTGACGAGAACTGTCGCGAGTTCGAAACCGCTGCCTCCGCTTTCTTTTCCTGCCCCTTGTCATACTGTACACGTGATAGCCACCACGTGGTCCGGTCCTTATCCTCGCGAGAGGGACGTCAGACGGATGACTAAGCAGGTTTGACAGCCCGGCATGTCCTCTTATGTACACTGACTAAGCACAGTGGCCCTCGTTCCTCGGGCACTGTGCGGCCATTATCTTACATTACTGTAACTCGGTCACGTTTGCCCAAGATAGGCAGTCACAGATCACGAATCGAAGCAGGAAGTACTTTTGGTCCAGCTCTCCATGCATCAATTACAGTATATGTGATCATGACTGTCTTGTCTTAGACTGGTAACGGCAGCTTGCCCTCATAGACAGATCTGGTCATTTTGGTCACCAGACTAGTCTTATTTGCACAGATTCCTAGAAGTTTTCCCACCAGAACCACTTCTATGCTGGCTTTATAAATGTGCAGTTGATTGCACTGTCAGATCAGAACTGTTGCAGCTCACTTCCAAGATGCAACTGAGGATTCCTCTTCTGCTGCTGACCCTGCCGGGTATTGCGGTTGCCCACTTTCAACTGCCCTTGGCTGCGACTACTCCCGGGCCGCCATTCCGAGGAACTGATCGCGACGAGTATGAGTTCAAATGGCCAATCCAAACCGTCGCAATCATTGGCGCTGGCCCAAGGTTCCTAGTTCATTCAGTCTGAGATTCGAATCCCTCCATTGCCGCTAACGTATGTTCTTTACAGTGGACTAGTCGCGTCCCGTGAGCTGATAGAGGCGGGTCTCAAGGTCCGCCTCTTCGAGCGCGACAGTGTTCCCGGAGGCAACTGGCACTATACCGAAGAGGTTCCACGGGATGCACCGGTGCCCAACGCACCCATTCCAATAGGAGACTTTGTCCCTTCGTTTGCTCCAGTTGGCGTTGTGCTTCCTTATTCGGAGGAATATGAGGACGATGCTGAAATCAGGAGGGACCACAGGGCTCCTAAGCCTATTTGGGAATCTTTGACTTCGAATGCACCTTCGGTAAGTTCCCTGTACTGTGAGACGTCTGGCCACTTTCTAAGTTACTGCCTCTTGTTTGTGTTTAGCCTGTCCAACAGGTAGGTTCAATGTCGGGGTACCAGTTCATGCCGGTTTATCTGATCACTTTCTTGTGCCCAGTTCAATCAATGGCCTTGGCCTACCGGCACAAATTGGGGTATGTACCTGCTCAGTCATCTCGTTGGTCAGCCTCACTCAGCGCGTCGACCGCGATGTTTCATTAGAGCTCTCACACTATGAATTTCGCAACTACATCCGAGCTTACGCTTCATATTTGCATGTCAATAGCAATGATGAAAACCCTGCCACAGCCTACAATACGCGCGTAGAGCTCGTCGAAAAGAGGATAAATGCAGAGGGCAAAGAGCAAGGCTGGAGACTTTGGCTCAAGTCCCTCGTTTCAACAGGTAACAATACCTCTCGAGCGACTTGGTGGACCGAAGTGTGTTTTCCCTCAACATATTATCCCTTTTTTCCGCTCTTACACTGTTATGGTAGGATTTCGATGCGGTAGTCGTTGCTTCGGGACGGTACAATGCTCCTGTGATGCCTTCTATTCCTGGTTTGGATCATTGGGTACGACGGTTTCCTGGTCTCGTCCGTCACTCTCGACAATATCGGCGACCCGAAGCCTATTCAAACCAAACCGTGCTCATCGTTGGTGCATCTGTGGGTCTTTTTGTGTCATTTTTGCTACCGAGTCTTTTGATGAAGATTGCTTTAGGTCAGCGGATCCGACATATCTAGGGACATAAATCCTTGGGCCACAACGGTCTATCAATCCTTCCGGGTGAGACGTGATCCACGCTGAGACTCAGTTGAAAGCTGACTCCTGCGTCACATCAAGGCTGATAACGGTATGTACCGTGCTAGTGGCCATAATTGAAATCTGCTCCTTATTCCCCCGGCCTCAGATACTACAGTACATTATAGGCTAGAGAACTTCCTTCGCCGGATCCCAAGAAATACAACCTTCGTCGGCGAACTCAAAAGTTTCCTACCCATTCCTGAAGGAACCCCGATCCAATCTGGCCTCATCGAACTCATTAATGGTACCGTGCTTTATTATCAGCCTGCCTTGTTATTTGTAGTCATGACATCCTTGCAGATCATATCGGGGATCGATAGTGTCATTCTTGCCACTGGATTCCGATATTCATTCCCATTCCTGCCACAGTACTATGATAGTGCACTATATATGCCTCATGAAGACTCTGTCGCGACGGTGTCGCCTTTCCTTGCCTTGGACGGCTCTCATCTTCGAGACCTACATCTCGATCTGTTCTATATCCGGGATCCTACCCTTGCATTCCACGGAAGTTCGTATTTGTCGATTGAATATTCGGCTGAAGCACTAACGTAGAGCTAGTAAACTTGGGCGCACAGCCGTTCTCATTATCAGACTACTTATGTCTTGCCTTGGCAAAGGTGTGGTCGAACACCGCAAAACTTCCTAGCAGTCAGACAATGTGGAAGATGCACGAGGAACTTGTGGTGGATCGTGGTGGGTACGGTAAAAATCTACAGTTTTTAGGCCCAGAGAGGCTCACAGGTACCGTCTCTGATTTGTTCTCGATAACTCGACATTGCAGGTTCTGATCGTCGCGGTTTTGTATAGATAATACCAGATACTTCATTGGCTGGCTGAACCAGGCAGCAATCGAGTATGGTGGCAGGCAGGTTCGTCGTGCTCTCCTTCTCCCGTTCTTGTGTCATTCAGCACTTAAACACACGTTCGCAGATCGACGGGCTACCGAAATAGTACGTACTACTCCCTTAACGTATTCGACGGTATCTAACCTGACCACACAAGTTCCGCCGAGGTCGACCACTACTGGGTTATTGCTCAGTATGGTGGGCCATTGCAGGAGAGGCCAAGTGTCGAAGGCGCAGTGGCAGAATCACTCGGGCTGACAACTGCTTCTGAAAGTGGTAAAGCGAGACAAAGATGCAACCCGATGTATGATGACGCATGGTGATGTCCTGCCTGAGCCTCGGAAAGACTGGGGTGATATCAATCGACTGGAGTCGATGAAAGCGGCGTGCGAGCTTCTCATATTGAACATATCGGGGGTCATATGTTGTTATATTAAGGTCTGTATCGGAGACTACATACTTTGAGCATAGGAATACACGTTATGTCAGGTCCTTCGAGTGCTTGAATGTTGCTCTCTTGATGACCGATTACATAATGCTAGTAGGTAGAATCGCAACTGGCTTGCTTCAACTCGACGATCCTCACCATCTTTCTGCACTTGCCTGCTGTTGACATCGACTGCATCTATACCTCAAGACAGAAGTGACTATTCTCAAAGTCTCGACGGAACAATCAAGTTATTACCCAGTAACGGTTTGTGAGTGGAACTTGATCTAGCCCTCACTGAGTCACAGTGACACCGAAGGCCCTCCCGATCAACCCTTCGTAACTGTAAGTTGACGCATCCCGTTTGGTCAGACGTACTACCGTGTCGACTTCATCGATACTAGTCTGCTGCAGTATTTGTTTCCTACGCCACTGACCAACCTCGCCACGCCTAGAACTAATCGTCTTGTATCATCTCAGATTTGAAATCCTATCGGCATGAATTTGAACGCCTATTTCCTTTCCAACGTCGATGGAACCCACTTTGCCGAGACCTTTGCGGAATGTGACCCAGAGCGTCCCTTGTTTATCGTCGCTGGTAAACGTTGACTACGCAAGAGACCATCACCAACGCAGAGTCGGTTAGGGATTGGTTCTTGTCTTCTGCCAAGAGGCGAACATGTTCCAATTCTGGGAATGGGTTGGCGTCCGTTACAGCTTGTGGAGCGCGATCGGTCTCTCCATCGTTCTGTGCATTGGTTACGATAACTTCGAGTCCCTCTGGAAGGGTGCGCATGGCATGGACAAACATTTTAAGGAGACTCCGTTGGAGAACAATCTTCCCGTCTTGCTTGCGGTCATCGGTCGAAGCACCATCGCATTCTCCTCTCCAACTTCTTCGCTCAGCCTGAGGCTTTAGCCTTTGGCAAGACCGAGGAAGAGGTTCGCAAGGAGCTCGGAAGCAGCGCAAACGAGGCTCTTGTGAAGAGCAATGTGTTCGAAGGAAACCGTCCAGGCAACAGCATCGTTTTCCCGCTGTTGACTTCCCGCACTCTGGGTGCCTTGATCGCTCTGTACGAGCACAAGATCTTCACACAAGGTGTTATAGTTATATGGGACATTAATACTTGGTATGCTGGATATGACGTCGCAAGTATATTTCCGTCACTAATCGCGTTTTCTTAGATCAAATGGGTGTCGAACTCGGGAAGATCCTCGCTAAGAACATCTTACCGCAGCTGGAAAAGCCTTCTGATGTCACTGGGCACGATGGTTCGGTGAGTTGATCGCTGTGAAATCCTGCAAACGGATGCTGACTCGGTGCGCTGCAGACCACGGGCCTCATTCACTACTATCAGAAGCACAGGAAGGAGTGAATCTCTTCGAAGCTCTGAGGTTGTGTGACAACATTGTGTTTTTGTCCATTCAAGTTCTCGTACTAGGCATTGATGTTTTTCGTCTCATGTAGTCACCAGAAAAACAACTGTACTTTTATTAGAAATTAGAATTTCAGCGACTGTTTCAGTAAGCATGCAAACTGAATGCATTAATGGTTCCTAAGTGGCAGTTATCTCGCCATCGAATCACCGTCGATAGTGCGCCACTCACATTACGGCAACTCGGTCACGTTTGCCCGAGATAGGCAGTCACAGGTCACGATTTGAAGCAAGAAAGTAACTCGAGTGCGATCGTCCGGCTTTCCATACACCAATTATATGTGATTATGACCGTCCTATCTGCACGGACTCCTGGGGGTTTTTCCACCAGAGCTTCTTTGTCGGGTTTATAAATGTGCACGTGAGTGCACTGTCCCATCAGAACCGTTGCAGCTCACCTCCAAGATGCAACTGACTCGGAGGCCCGGGATTGCCCTTCTGCTGCTGACCCTGCCGGGTGTTGCGGTTGCCCACTTTCAACTGCCCTTGGCTGCTACTACTCCCTGGCCGCCATTCCGAGGAACTGATCACGACGAGTATGAGTTCAAATGGCCAATCCGAACGGTCGCAATCATTGGCGCTGGCCCAAGGTTCCTAGTTCATTCAGTCTGACACTCGAATCCCGCCGTTTCCGCTAACGTATACTTCTCTACAGTGCACTAGTCGCGTACCGTGAGCTGACAGAGGTGGGTCTCAAGGTCCGCCTCTTCGAACGCGACAATGTCCCCGGAGGCAACTGGCACTATACGGAAGAGGTCGCGCTGGATGCACCGGTGCCCAATGCACCTTGTCCAATAGGAGACTTTGTCCCTTCGTTTGCTCCAGTTGGCGTTGAGCTCCCTTATTCGGCAGAATGCGAGGACGATGCTGAAATCAGGAGGGACCACAGGGGTCCTAAACCTATTTGGGAATCTTTGACCTCAAATTCACCTTCGGTAAGTTCCCCTGTACTATGAGACGTCCGGGCACTCTTTAAGTTACTGCCTCTTGTTTGTGTTTAGCCTCTCCAACAGGTAGGTTGAATGTAAGGGTACCAGTCCACGCCGGTTTATCTGACCACTCTTTTGTGCCCAGTTCAATCAATGGCCTTGGCCTACCGGCACAATTTGGAGTGCGTACCTGCTCAGTCCCCTCGTCGGCCAGCCTCACTCACCACGTCCACCGCGATGTTTCATTAGAGGTCTCACACTATGGATTTCGCAACTACATCCGAGCTTACGCTTCATACCTGCATATCAATAGCAATGATGAAAACCCTGCCACAGCCTACAATACGCGCGTAGAGCTTATCGAAAAGAGAATAAATGCAGAGGACGAAGAGCAAGGCTGGAGACTCTGGCTCAAGTCCCTCGTTCCAACAGGTAACAATACCTCTCGAGCGACTTGGTGGACCGAAGTGTGTTTTCTCTCAATATATCATCCCTTGTTTCCGCTCTTACGCTGTGCCATGATAGGATTTCGATGCGGTGGTCGTTGCTACGGGACGGTACAATGCTCCTGTGATGCCTTCTATTCCTGGTTTGGATCATTGGGTACGACGGTTTCCTGGTCTCGTCCGTCACTCTCGACAATATCGGCGACCAGAAGCCTATGCAAACCAAACCGTACTCATCGTCGGTGCATCTGTGTGTCTTTTCGTGCCATTTGGCTACCGTGTCTTCTGATGAGAATTGCTTTAGGTCAGCGGATCGGAGATATCTAGGGACATAAATCCTTGGGCCGCAACGGTCTATCAATCTTTCCGGGTGAGAAGTGATGCACGCTGAGATTCAGTGAGAGCTGACTCCTGCATCACATCAAGGCTGATAACGGTATGTGCCGTGTTAGCGGCCATAATTGAGGTCTGCTCCTTACCCCTGCCCCACCCCCTTCCCGCCTCAGATACCACAGCACATTATAGGCTAGAGAACTTCCTTCGCCGGCTCCCAAGCAATACGACCTTCGTCGGCGAACTCAAAAGTTTCCTACCCATTCCTGAAGGAACCCCGATCCAATCTGGCCTCATCGAACTCATTAATGGTACCGTGCGTTATTGTCACCCTGCCTTGTGATTTGTAGTCACAACATCCTTGCAGATCATATCGGGGATCGATAGTGTCATTCTCGCCACAGGGTTCCGATATTCGTTCCCATTCCTGCCACAGTACTATGATGACACGCTATACACGCCTCATGAAGGCTCTGTCGCGACGGTGTCGCCTTTCCTTGCCTTGGATGGCTCTCATCTTCGAGACCTACATCTCGACCTGTTCTATATCCGGGATCCTACCCTTGCATTCCTCGGAAGTTCGTATTTGTCGATTGAATATTCGGTTGAAGCATTAACGCAGAGCCAGTAAACTTGGGCACACAACCGTTCTCATATTCAGACTACCTCTGTCTTGCATTGGCAAAGGTGTGGTCGAACACTGCAAAACTTCCTAGCAGTCAGATAATGCAGGAGATGCACGAGGAACTTGTGGAGGATCGTGGTGGGTACGGTAAAAATCTACAGTTTTTAGGCCCAGGGAGGCTCACAGGTACCGTCTCTGATTTGTTCTCGATAATTCGACATTGCAGGTTCTGATCGTCGTGGTTTTGTATAGATAATATCAGATACTTCATTGGCTGGCTGAACCAGGCGGCAGTCGAGTACGGTGGCAAGCAGGTTCGTCGTGTCTTCTTCTCCCTGTCTCGTGTCATTCGGCACTTAAACACACGTTCGCAGATCGACGGGCTACCGAAATAGTACGTACCACTCTCTTAGCGTATTCGACGGTATCTAACCTGACCACACAAGTTCCGCCGAGGTCGGCCGCTACTGGGCTATTGCTCAGTACGGTGGGCCACTGACGGAGAGACCAAGTGTCGAAGATGGAGTGCTAGAATCTCTCGGGCTGACAACTGCTTCTGACAGTGGTAAAGCGAGACAAAGATACAACCCGATGTATGATGATGCATGGTGAGGTTCTGCGTGAGCCCGGAAAAACTGGGGTGATATCAATCGACCCCAGTCGATGGAGGCGGCGTGCCAGCTTCTTACATTGAATATATCGACTGTTACATGTATTATATTAAGGTCTGTATAGGAGACTACTTTGAGCATAGGAATACACGTTATGTCAGGTCCTTCAAGTGCTTGAATGTCGTTCTGGGGCTCTTTGGCCCTTGATGACCGATTACATAATGCTAGTAGGCGGAATCGCCGCGCATCTGGCTTGCTTCAACTCGACGATCCTCACCATCTTTCTGCACTTGCGGGCTCCTTGACATCGACTGCACCTATATCTCAAGACAGAAACGAATATTCTAAAAGTCTCGGCGGAACAATCAGACCGTGATATTGCCCAGTAACGGTTTGTGGTCCGGGACTTGATCTAGCCCTCACAGTGACACCGAAGGCCCTCCCCGATCAACCCTTCGCAACTGTAAGTTGACGCATCCCGTTTGGTCAAACGTACTACCGTGTCGACTTAATCGACACCAGTCTGCTGCAGTATTTGTTTCCTATGCCACTGACCAACCTCGCCATGTCTACTAGAACTAATCGTCTTGTAGTATAATCTCAGATTTGAAATCCTATCGGCATGAACCAACCTAGTCCATCACAACAGCATGCACCCCAGTCAGACTCCCACATTCAACAATCCGCCCTAGCACAAGCGCAAGCACCGTCCAGCACGAGCGAAGGAAATGCTTCGCTAAGCAGCGTCATCTTCGCCATAACGACTGCCATATCTCCATCTCAGCTGAACCACCAACTCAAAAATTTCGCGCCAAAGGATGTGCGCGAGGTGATTCTTGCTAGCTTGCTTCCGGACGGACAAGATCCATTGGCCGTGCTGGATATTCAAGCCAACACGTTAGGAATACTCTACATAATGTGAGTCTTTTCGATGGCTTTAGTCGGACATCTTTTGCTTCATGATTCGATTTCGTGCCTGGTAGATCTGCGCGGATGCATACTACTGGAGCACCAAATCTGCCGCCGCAATACGTGGAAGAGTTCTGTAGAAAGTTCATGCCAGAACAGGCACGATTTGCTCCTGATCGAGGTTTGCTTATCTTCCCTGTATCTTGTTAACAGATCTCACTGCTTCGCAGTCACGCTCCTTGCAAAGGGAATACCGCTGCTCGCAGAAGCGGCGGGAAATGTAAGTGTGATTATCCTACCAAGTACAATCCTGACCCCGAGACCGCCAGCTTAAGCTTGCCATCCAACCACTTTTTGATCTCCTATCTCGGTACTCGCCCTCACTTTCTCATCTCACAACCATCCACCCCATTTTCCTCAAGGTCAGTATGTGTGCCTTTGTGTGTACGCGTTTCCTTTTGAAAACATGCTTTCTCAGACATGCATGTCAACCCGTCACTTTAATGCAGCTCTTCCTGTCCTTGAACACCCGATCATAACCATAGATACTTCAGTTTCAGATTTGCATTACAACGACAATCTGGTCTATCATTATGCTGGGGGTATGGTATATACCGCCCTGAAACGCTGGTCGGAAGCACAGGAATTCTTCGAGATTTGTACATGTAGCCCAGGTCCCGCCGCTGCAGGTATACAGCTGGAAGCGCTGAAGAAGTTGGTTCTTGTGCAGCTGATCCACGAGGGAAAGGTAGCAATCATCCTCTCACACATATGCGCTCCTACTAACGTCAATACTAGACGACACCTCCCCCGAAAATACGTTCACCCGGCGTTACCTCGACTCCTCAAGGGCTCGCCCTACTCACTTTTCGTGAACGCATATCCTCAACAAAGAGCCCAGCTTCGCGCGATCATCGAAGGAGAACAACATCTGTTTGCCAATGTACTGACAGCACTCACTTAGTATAACCCGTTGCTGATGCGCCTTACCTGGATCTATTCCGTATTAGGAGAAGACCCTAGGTCTCATCACTCAAGCACTGGATCACGCCCCGCGATGGTCCATCAGAAAGCTTACGGCGACCTACTTAACGCTTCACTTATCTGACATAGGTCAAGCTGTGGGAATTGAGAGCGAAGATGAAGTGCGAGCGCTGATCCTCAGCATGGTGAGGATTCCACACACTTTCCAGTATATAGTAGTCGCGATCCACTCAAAGGCATCGCGGACAGATCGAATCCTCGGAGATATCCGCACAGCTCTCCGCGGACGGCACGGTCTCTTTCTTCGATCCACCGGCCAAGTTTGAGAAAGCAGACGTAGACAGGGTACTTGCACACGCTCAAGAGCAGGGCACATTATTGGCCAAGCTAGAGAAAGAACTAGCTAGGAGCAAGGAATATCTGACAAAGGTACGGTTTTCTTACTTTGCTGCGATTCGCCGGTTCTGAATCTTTCTTTTTCGCTCGTCCTGAAACCCCACCACGTTCAAACGCGCGTTGATTGGCGTGTTGTTCCTGATCGGTCCTCGGCGTCCATATCGTGCACTCTGACTGTCGCACCGTTCCAGGCTGTGAAAGGCAAGGAAGAAACGTCCTGGGGAGGACCTGTGGACGAAGATATTGCGGATCGAATGGTACCCACTTTCAGCTGGGCCGAAGAGGCTGGCTTCGCTTGAAGTGACTTGCATCTCGCATATCGAATAGAATTTCTGTGCGGCACAGAGTTTGCTTGGATCATGATGGATGATCGTGTTGTCCATGTCAACGATGCTCAAAATGAGACAACCCTAGTTCCACGGTTAGAGGCATCTGTACGTCTAGAGACGAGACTTGCACATTTTCGTCTTCATCTCGCGAAAAACGGAGGCCGGATTCAAGTCAGCAGCGTCACTGCCAGCATCAACGTTTGAAAAGTGGTTTGTGTGACGTCGCATTTTTCATAGGGGGCCGCCGCCTAGGGCAGGCTATCTTAGACTCGGCAACTGCATGCAGGCAGCAGGGTCGACCGCCAGCTGTATGTACAAGCACTTCCCATCTCGACCGTGGAGGGCCTCGGCAATGTTCAGCGGCGCTCGAAGAGGCTCTGTGAGAGCTGTACTTCGTTTCTTATCGACATGCTTTCACAGGAAAGGCTTCTTTGTCTGCCACGAGTATAGCTATACGCTTGCAAGTTTGTCGGAGAATTTGCTCGTACGCCAATTCCGAAAATCGGAACGTCGTTCACTTCAACTTTTTTTTTCTGCTAGGCTGCGGCCGCCGCTAGTCGCATTTGAGTGGTGAATCAGGGCTATGAAATATGACATGTATGACATCTGATATCTTGGGCCCGGGCGCCGAATTCTGTGGGAAACCCGTCCGTGTACCAACAACAAGAAAACGCCTTCTTATTATGCGTCTAAACATTTTGATTGGGACATGGAACGCTATGTACATACAATCTACGCACAAACAATCTCATAACAAACACACAGAGGACTGCTTACTTGCTGCCGTGGTACTTGTTGACAACCTCCCAGAAGCCTTTGCCCTGGAGAGCTGCAATTTCTGATTCGAGAGCAGAGGGCTGACGGGAGCCGTCAGTGCCTGCAAAAGTTCCCGCGCCCCAGGAAGAACCTAGCATTGCAGAGAAGGAACAAAAAGAAAAATGATTCAAATTTGAAGTCGGAATAGCGGAGCCTTGTGAACGTACCACCGTGGATCTCAGTCAAGTTGGACAGTTGAGGGAAGGCGTGCTTGTAGCCCAGAGGCACGTAGATCAGACCGTGGTGGACGAACGTAGAGAGGGTGTTGGAAATGGTGATTTCCTGTCCACCACCCTGGGTACCAGTGGAGACGAAGACACCGCACATCTTGCCGGCAAGAGCGGACTTGCTCCACAGGGGGCCGGTAGCATCCCAGAAGGCCTGATAACGGTTCAATGACACACAGCAAGATTTACGTGGTTTTGATCATACCTTCCACTGCACAGGGAAGTTACCGTAACGCGTGGGAACACCGAAGAGGAAAGCATCGAAGTTGACGAGGTCATCGGGAAGGAGGACAGGGTAGTCTGGGCGCGGGGGTGCCTTGACGAGCTTTAGGATGTCATCGGAGAGTGTCTCCTGGATCCTGCTAGATCGTGTTAGTCTCGGTTCATTGTAGGGACAGCCAAAGATGTTCACTGGTAGATGGTAGCATTACCACCGGCAGTGCTGATGCCTCCCTTGACAGCTTCGGCAACTGCAAGACTGTAAGCGAATGCGGGCAACCTCTATCAGGCAGACATACGCTTGGCAATGTGCCCGTAGAGGGAGTAGATGACGATGGCAACTCTGGGACCAGACATATTGGCTGTTGAAGGGTCGGATGTAGGTGGGTTCTGAGGTAGCTGGGGGATCAGGAGCGGGGGTGGAAGATGAAGGATTGGATTCAACGGCCTCAGCTTTTGTGTCTTGTAGTTGTAGTGTGGGTTGCGGCTCGGCGAAGTTGTTTTTCTGCCGCTTGCCAGGGAAACACATTCCGAAGATGCTATAAAAATGTGCTACGCGATGGAGCGTGAGAATGTCAGGGACTGGCAACAGGTACTTAAGTTATGGGTCTGAGGAAGCGGTTCTGGCGTGAGATGGGTGTGGTGCGGCGTGCGCGACGTGGTATTAAACGATATCGTGGCACTAACCACATGATCTGGTTTTATGGGTTGGGAAGCCGAGAGAGGAACTCTGGACGCCATATCTTCGCGTAATAGCCTATCTGACACGTTTGCAAGTAACAAGTTGGACTTTCTCATCATTGGAACTTGCATGGACCTCTCAAAACGGTTCAATTTTCAGTTTCTGTTGGGAAAACAAATTGATTTGGCCTGAAGTGCGCCCGAATAAGTCGTGTTTGGGGTCAAATGGATGTACGCACACGAACTCGCTCTCATGGATTGTCAACGATGTCAACGATGGAGGAAGGAGTTCTATGTAGGAAAACGTCCGAATCTTCTGCAACATGCAGAAACTTTCGCAATGCCGCGGATCGTCCATTTCGTCGATCACGAGGCCGAATGTGACGTTTAGTATCTGGGGTTATAAAGAACAGCTTGGGGTAAATAAGCTCACTTGCTTATAGTGACTGGCGAAACTTGGGAGAAACTGCTGGTAGTGGTAGTAGGCTTCCCCAGGTGACCGTGTACCAGCTGTTCCAAATTGGGGGTCTATTACTTATCTGATATAAGCAGTGTGTTTGACGCCGCCCTTCGCGCCATCTTGAACTCTCTGATTCTCAGGACTGCAAAGATAGATCAAAGTATGTTGGGTGTCGGTGGCCGCCCAGATGTCATCATCGTTGAACGTTCGAACAATGTTTAATGATGCATCAAGGAATATACGGCTGTGGTACCACGCACGCGGCCCCGCACGCTCCCGACCGCGCTAAGATTTCGTTATCAATGATTCAGCAGTTTCCAAAGGAGGCTTCTGGTTCTCGAGATTTCTAAGGACACGCAGCATGACATGACGACTACATCCACTGCATGCCGTCAAGTTCGTCAGCCCGGTGTGCTTCATATCCCCTGCAAGGATGGTCGCAAGATGGATGTGAGCTGGATCTTCCACTTCGGGGAACTGGCTGACAGCTGGCTTATAGTCAAATGTGCATATTTGTACATTTTCTCGCATGTGGATAAGGGCGATTTTATCTCTGACGTAGAGGCACTTGCCTATGTTTCAAATGTAACCAAGGACACGGCGGACTGTGTAGCCAGAAACATACAAATACCTGCCCAGCCCTCCCTCAGCAACCTGCACCTCTCATACACATTCCAACCATCCTATCTACTACGAGTACCATGTCTCCCAAAGTCGCAATCGTCATTTACTCGATGTACGGCCACATCGTGAAACGTAAGTACACGAGTTCGCGTCCGTTCCAATCGCACTGATCGCTATCGCGATGTAGTCGCGGAATCCGCTAAGGAGGGCATCGAGGGAGCAGGTGGTTCTGCCACCATTTACCAGTATGGCTTTACTGTAATCTCTCCGTCAATCGCCTGCTAATCCAATCATCCCTCAAGGATCGCTGAGACCCTCTCGGACGAGGTGCTCGCGAAGATGTACGCCCCGCCCAAGCCAGACTACCCAATCATAACTCCTGCCGAGCTGCCAGAGTTCGACGCCTTTCTCTTCGGTATTCCTACCCGTTACGGCAACTTCCCTGCTCAATGGAAGGTAGCAAACATTTGATCCGTCATCTCGTCTCTCCGATTGCTAATTATATCTCGCCCAGGCCTTCTGGGACGCCACTGGCGGCCTCTGGGCTAAGGGCGCCCTCGCCGGGAAATTTGCTGGTGTCTTCGTCTCCACCGGAACGCCAGGTGGCGGCCAGGAATCTACCATCATCAGCTCCCTCTCGACGCTTGTCCACCACGGCATGATCTTCGTCCCCCTCGGGTATAAGTTGACCTTTGCTCAGCTTGCCAACGTCACTGAGGTGCGCGGTGGTGAGTATCCTTGTCGTTTGGCTCCGTCGAACTTGGGGTGCTGACATAGTACGCCTCACGCGACTAGGTTCGCCTTGGGGAGCGGGCACTTACGCCGGTGCGAATGGCTCGCGCCAGCCATCTGACCTCGAACTCGAGGTCGCCAAACTCCAAGGCGCAGGATTCTGGGAGACTGTCTCCAATCACAAGTTCTAGATTGTTGTGATCTTCTCCGAAGCCTACGAAGATAGCTATATTATATTATGAAATGCAAGGGTAATCAGGCTTACCTACATAGAGAGCATAAAATAGAAATGCGATTGCTAGTGGAACTGGACCTCAGCGTGGTAAACCAGAACGCGTCAGACGTAGACAACCTTCAAAGAGTTACAGACGGGTTTGGTCTTCCCTAGACGGACTGTAGAGTCGAACTGAAGATAGTTGTCCCTTCTCCACTACGGTCTGCTCGATGAAGGACTCGACATATCGTAAGACGGGATATGATTTAATGGAATGATATAACGTTAACAGTGAAGCACCGGCCAAGAGGCCGAATCATAGAAAGAAACGCAAACGATATACAGACGCACTGTTGTGAGGATACGTGGACTTGGCTCGGAGGGGGCATCGCATGTCGGGTAAGTGGCAACACCCCTTGCTCATCGACCGCGAGGCACGTCGTCAATCTCTAGTCGCCACAGGGAACGCCAACTGCAGCGTGAGCACTATATTGTGAAACTTTGAAGTCCCAAAAAGCACTGTGCCGCGGGGGAAGAATCTCTCAGATTCTGCCCCGGTGGAACAGAATCTGAGAATATTCATTTCTGTCTTCAGATATAGATGTAGTTGATGTCAAGCAGCCCGCAAGTGCAGGAAGATGGTGAGGATCGTCGAGTCACTGAAGCAAGTCCACCTACTAGCATTATGTAATCGGACAAGGAGCTGCCATTCAAGCACTCGAAGGAGCTGACATAACGTGTATCCCGTGCTCAAAGTAGTCTCCTATGCAGTCCTTAATATAACACATATGACGGTCGATATGTTCAATGTAAGAAGCTGCACGCCGTCTCCATCGACTCGCGTCGATTGATATCATCCCAGTCTTTCCGAGGCTCACGCAGAACCTCACCACGCGTCATCATACATCGGGTTGTAACTTTGTCTCGCTTTACCACTTTCAGAAGCAGTTGTCAGCCCGAGAGATTCTAGCACTCCATCTTCGACACTTGGTCTCTCCTCCAGTGGTCCACCATACTGAGCAATATTCCAGTAGCGGCCGATCTCGGCGGAACTTGTATGGTCAGGTTAGATACCCTCGAATACGCCAAGGGAGCAGTACGTACTATTTCGGTAGCCCGTCGATCTGCGAACGTGTGTTCAAGTGGTGAGTGACACGAGACAAGGAGAAGAAGAGCGCGACGAACCTGCTTGCCACCGTACTTGACTGCCGCCTCGTTCAGCCAGCCCATGAAGTACCTGATATTATCTGTGTAAAACCACGACGATCAGAACCTGAAATATCGAATTATCGAGAACAAATCAGAGACGCCACCTGTGCTCCTCTCTGGGCCTAAAAACTGTAGATTTTTGCTGTATCCACCACGATCCTCCACAAGTTCATCGTGCATCTTCCACATTGTCTGACTGCTAGGAAGTTTTGCAGTGTTCGACCAGACCTTTGCCAGGGCAAGACATATGTAGTCCGAGTACGAGAACGGCTGTGTGCCCAAGTTTACTAGCTCTACGTTAGTGCTTAAGCCGAGGATGCAATCGAAAAACACGAACTTCCGAGGAATGCAAGGGTAGGATCCCGGATATAGAACAGGTCAAGATGCAGGTCTCGAAGATGTGAGCCGTCCAAGGCAAGGAAAGGCGACACCGTCGCAACAGAGCCTTCATGAGGCGTATATAGCGCACCGTCATAGTACTGTGGCAGGAATGGCATCGAATATCGGAACCCAGTGGCGAAAATGACACTATCGATCCCCGATATGATCTGCAAGAATGTTGTGACTACAAATCACAAGGCAGGGTTGACAATAACGCACGGTACCATTAACGAGTTCGATGAGGCCAGATTGGATCGGGGTTCCTTCAGCAATTGGTAGGAAACTTTTGAGTTCGCCGACGAAGGTTGTATTTCTTGGGACCCGGTGAAGGTAATTCTCTAGCCTATAATGTGCTGTAGTATCTGAGGCGGCGAAAGCAATAAGCAGCGGACTTCAATTCTGCCCACTAGCACGGTACATACCGTTATCACCCTTGATATCGTGCAGGAGTCAGCTTTCAACCGAGTCTCAACGTACATCACTCTTACCCGGAAGGATTGATAGACCGTTGCGGCCCAAGGATTTATGTCCCTAGATATCTCCGATCCGCTGACCTAAAGCAATCCCATCAGAAGACACGGTAACCAAATGACACGACAAGGCCCACAGATGCACCAACGATGAGCACGGTTTGGTTTTCATAAGCTTCGGGTCGCCGATATTGTCGAGAGTGACGGACGAGACCAGGAAATTGTCGTACCCAATGATCCAAACCTGGAATAGAAGGCATCACAGGAGCATTGTACCGTCCCGTAGCAACGACTACTGCATCGAAATCCTACCATGGCACAGCGTAAGAGCGAAAACAAGGTATAATGTGTTGAAGGAAAACACACTTCGGTCCACCAAGTCGCTCGAGAGGTATTGTTACCTGTTGGAACGAGGGACTTGAGCCAAAGTCTCCAGCCTTGCTGTTCGCCCTCTGCATTTATCCTCTTTTCGATGAGTTCTACGCGCGTATTGTAGGCTGTCGCAGGGTTTTCATCATTGCTATTGATATGCAAGTATGAAGCGTAAGCTCGGATGTAGTTGCGAAATTCATAGTGTGAGAGCTCTAGTGAAACATCGCAGTTGACGTGCTGAGTGAGGCTAACCGACGAGGGGACTGAGCAAACCACATACTCCAATTTGTGCCGGTAGGCCAAGGCCATTGATTGAACTGGGCTCAGGAGAGTGGTCAGATAAACCGGCATGAACTGGTACCCTGACATTCAACCCACCTGTTGGACAGGCTACACACAAACAAGAGGCAGTAACTTACAAAGTGGCCGGACGTATCATAGTACAGGGAACTTACCGAAGGTGCATTCGAAGTCAAAGATTCCCAAATAGGCTTAGGACCCCTGTGGTCCCTCCTGATTTCAGCATCGTCCTCACATTCCTGCGAATAAGGGAGCTCAACGCCAACTGGAGCAAACGAAGGGACAAAGTCTCCTATTGGACTGGGTGCGTTGGGTACCGGTGCATCTAGCGCAACCTCTTCCGTATAGTGCCAGTTGCCTCCGGGAACACTGTCGCGCTCGAAGAGGCGGACCTTGAGACCCACTTCTGTCAGCTCACGGTAAGCGAGTAGTGCACTGTAGAGAAGTATGCGTTAGCGGCTACGGAGGGATTCGAGTGTCAGACTGAGTGAACTAGGAACCTTGGGCCGGCGCCAATGATTGCGACGGTTTGGATTGGCCATTTGAACTCATACTCGTCCTGATCGGTTCCTCGGAATGGCGGTCGGCGAGTAGTAGCAGCCAAGGGCAATTGAAAGTGGGCAACCGCAACACCAGGCAGGGTCAGCAGCGGAAGGGTAATGCTCAGTCGCATCTTGGAGGTGCACCAGTGAGCTGCAATGGTTCTGATCTAACACTGCACTCACGTGCACATTGATAAACCCGTTATAGAGTGGCGGGCCGGTGGCCTTCAGTAAATTCACAAGACTTGACAGCCTTCTCTTTTCGGGTTTTCGCTCCTTGAACATGCTTAGCTAACTTTACCACAGCGAGCATTGCTCTATGTCTTCCCATTGAACAAGGAACAAAAAGATATGTCACGGTACACTGGCAGATAGGCTCGACTGGACCCACAACCCGCTAGCGCGTGACTTATAGTGACCTGACATGATCTGACCCGAGCTAAGACTTAGATATTACTACGACACGAGGGAGTGACGAGCTAAAAATCAAGTAGACAGTAACAGGAACTATTAGATAGTCAGAGACAGTATACTGAGAATACGGAGCTATATGCAAGGATTAGCGTGCTATCCCAGCCAACTATGGAGGAAAGTTTAAGGTTCTCTTTTATATAATTCTTCGTTTTGATTCAACAGGCGGATTCTCTTCGTTACACCATATGCCCCGAAAATTCAAGGTTCCTCAGGCCACCCTTGGGCATCGTCTGAACTTAAGCCACCTCCGGCTGTCTTTACTGGTATCTTATCCTCGCCACCTCACCTCACCCCACTGTAAGCGGCACCGTGACGCCCCTCCCAAATCAGACTCATAAATCCCCGCCGGGCTGCCGGATTCGACGCCTTCCTCTTCGGTATGTACTCCTATTCGTGATGGCAACTCAATGGAAGGTTGGTAGCAAAAAATTGATCCGTCGTCTCATCTCTCCGATTGCTAATTATATCTCGCCCTCCAACTGGCCCTTCTGGGACGCTACCAGCGACCTCTAGGCTAAGGGTGCCCTCGCCGGAAAATTCGCCAGGTCTTCGTCTCCACCGGAACTCCAGGTGGTGGCCAGGAATCTACCGTCATTTGCTCCCCCTCGACGCTTGTCCACCACGGCATGATCTTCGTCCCTCTTGGGTATAAGCTGATCTTTGCTCAACTTGCTAACGTCGCTGAGGTGTGCGGTGGTGGTGAGCATCCTTGTCGTTGGCTCCGCGAACTCGGGGTGCTGACATACGTCTCACGCGACAGGTTCGCTCCAGTCACCTGTCCTCGAACTTGAAGTTGCGAAGCTCCAAGGTGCAGGATTCTGGGAGACTGTCTCCCAGTACAAGTTCTAGGCTACCGTGATCTTCTCCGAAGCCTACCAAGTTCGGTGTATTATAGTATGAATGTAAGGGTAATCCGACCTACCTACACAGAGAGCATATAATAAAAAGGTTGATTGCCTACCGCCGCTAACCATTAGGGGGGTAGACTGGGACGCGTCGACGTGGACAACCTTCACTGATATACTACAGTAGAGCATCGGCAAAGAGGACGAATCATAAAAAGTTAACACAAGCAGTATATATACAAATGCACTGGTATATACAACGAGCATCGTATCGAATTGGCTCGGAAAGGACATCAGGAAAGTGGTAGCACCCCTGGACACAATGGCACTTGCTCGTCGACTGACACGCACATCAATAAATCTCTACTCACCAACTGCAACCTGAGCACTATGTTGCGGGGTTAGCAAGTAACTGTTCGAAGGGTGGAGATTACTAGTTATTGTCATACGAACTGCCTGATCTTCAAGATGCTGACAATCATCTCATACGATCGAAAAAACACGCAGACAAATGTATTAGAGAGCAACCGACGGATCGGCATGCAAGGACAAACTATGTATAGGTATCAACTCAAGAACCTTTCAACCCAGCAGATGTCCAATCGCCACCAAGATATCAACGAGGTGATTAAGCGTTGACGTTGACGGGGGAACAGCCAATGTTAACCAGACCGTTCTATTTTTCCACTGTCAGTATATTTGCATACAAGAGCTAGTGCTGACGTACGTAGTTGTTTTCGTCACAGCAGACGGGTTGCTGTTGGCAGGTGTTGCTACCGATGACAGACACGCAGTTAAGGCCAACTGGGGTAGTGACACCAGCAAGGACACTGGCAAGGCCGGCAGCGGCAAACATGGAAGTCAAGGAGTTGGCCTGTACGCCGATCATTAGATACATTATAGCAGAGGAGTGTCGAGAGACTTACACTCTGGACGGTGCTGCAGCACTGGATATCACCAGTGTTACAATCGCCACCACGAGCGGCGAGCCGTTCGGGCTGCGCAACAGCAAGGGCAGCGAGAGAAGCAACAGCAAAAAGACGAGCAAACATGTTAATAAGAGAAGTGCTGGGTGAGGTGGTTAATGAGTGCAGTTGGTTTTTTGGAAGTAAATTGAGATGGGGAAAGTTGGGTTACCTACTGGGCTGTCTTTATAGGTTTTGCATCCTGGAGACCGAGCAACAACTCGCTTATGGATTTATTTTTCACATTTTAGAGGTTTTTCAGCCAAAGAGACTTCAAGTTGTAAAAGTGCAGTACAACGTAACTCAAACGTAACTACAATGATCATTCTACTGGCATGTAATACTAGCATTGTCATTATTTGGTTCCGAGTGACAACTTGGCGGGATTTGCGTCTAAATCTGCCCAAATTTGTGCAACTCTTAACCGCATTTGGCCACTGACTACCAGACATTGGATTGGGTGCTTCTGGTCGGAGAGTCTTTCGTAGTACCCTCGCCTCCTCTAAGCTACAAATCTCAGTGCTGCGGCCTGGGTATTAATTGATTTGTCTTTTATTTGTTTGCTATGGTTCAACTTGAAGAACCTCCGACATTCGAATCAGAAGCGGCAGTAATATTTTGGCACGGCTGCTGCACTGGCACTTTTTTTTCACCTCGCCGCCCATCTCCCTTTATTATGCGATCTCGGCATGTGTCCCTGAATTAAACCACCTCATTGGAACCTCACCCCCACTGCTGGCGGGCACCGTGTCTTCAAGTTGCATGATGACTTGCATCTCGTCCGCGCTGTACTTTCTGATATGCATGGCATATGCTGTTACTGATCAAGGCATGAATGTTCGACTCCCGCCGAATCGAGTCTCGGCGACTCCCCATAGGGGAATCCACGCGACAGCGAACCTCCAGTCGGCGAAACTCAAAGTTTGTTGATGATCACGTGGACAGTAGATGCCACTAAACATCCGGGTGAGAAGCATCGCCTTACCTCCGATTCACGCTTGATCCTATTCATCGAAGCTTCAGACGTAACCGTTATATTTTTTTTGAAGGGCCGTCGCAATACCCCACCAATCCCAAGCTTGTCCGTAAAGCTGTTAAGTAACAGCAGGCCCGGATCGCACTGAATTTGGCTAGCGAAATATCCCGGACGGATGGGTTGTAACGGCACTCACCTCATCTCGAGGACTAGGCTTGGTTCCAGACCGACAGCAACACCCGACAACAAGGGAGAAAAAAAATCCATGACGGTGTTATTACTCGGCCCCACAGGATGAAAAACGTATAAAGACAGTCCAGTAGTCGGACTACTTGTCTCCATCTCAATCTACTTCCAACAAACCAACCACACTCATTAACCACTTCAACCCCAGTATCCTCCATCTTATCAACATGTTCGCTCGTCTTTTCGCTGTTGCCTCTCTTGCTGCCCTCGCTGTTGCCTCCCCGCACAGCTCGCTGCCCGTGACTGCAACACTGGTTCTATCAGCTGCTGCAACACCGTCCAGAGTGTAAGTCTTTTCAAACTGCTCTCCCATGCATGTATAATGACAGACGTACAGGCTAGCTCCCTTAATGAGTTGTTTGCTGTCGCCGGCCTTGCCAGTGTCCTCGCTGGTGTTACTGGCCCAGTCGGCCTTAACTGCGTGCCCGTCATCAGTGCTGACAGTTGCCAACAGCAGCCCGTCTGCTGCACAGGCAACAACTACGTACGTTTCAGCACTACCTATCGTACTCAAATATACTAACAGTAAACAACAGAACGGTCTGGTCAACGTTGGCTGCTCTCCCATCAACGTCAACGCTTAAGCGCCGCGTTGGTGTCTTCGAGGCGTTCGAACGTCCGCTGGGTTGAAAAAGTTCTTGAATTGATACATATCACATAGTTTGCTGTCCTTGTGCGCCGATGCATCGGTGCTCTCTAATTACACTCTTTTGTTTCCGCATTTTTTTGCAAACCGTGTGTGAGAATTGTTGAGCATTGTGCGAAGTTCGAATAACTCATCAACATTGTGACGTTCATTTGATGACCACCTACTGATTGGAAATGTTTCGAGTTACATACTTCCCTCAAAGGTTGCGTAACGTGCACTCATTCCCCGCGAGGGATATCAAACACTAAATTCTGTAGCCAATATGTGTATCCCTGATCTGGTGGTGTAGTTTTAATGAGGGTGTTCATTCACCTAGCTTCCAGTGTGGGTGATGGGTGGCGGCGTGTACCTACACTGGAACGAAGGAATGGACATAGATAGTCTGATCCACGCTGCGCAACGCGATCCCCGACTTTTTCATTTATATGCCATATATATACCGACGTACCATCCCGCTGGTCATCGATCATCAACGGATGACAATAAATTCCTCAGCACTTCATTCAAGGATATGCACGTGTATCAACTTGTACTGCGACATGGATATCAGTCAAGGAGACAGACACGATAGCAGACGTTGACATGGTCTGGGACACAGACTAGTCCGAAGGTCATCAATAGATTCGTGAACATCATTTCATCAGGACATCTATACCTATAATTGTCTCCGCACAAACACCGTATGCCAGTGGGAAGTCAAAGGAAAAAGATAAGGACAGACGCGAGAAGGGAAGAGAAACAAGAAAACAAGGTATTACACGGCATTAAAGTCTCTCACTCCTTCATCCTCCCTCTATCACCTTACTCACTCGCGCTCAAGCCATCTTGCCCAACACCCTCGGCTGCGACAGGATCTGCCATGTTAATGAAGATGTCGTCAGGCTGGGTGACGGTAGAGTGGTGCCCGGAGTCTCTTTTGGTCGAGGTGGTGCCCGATGAAACCGATCGAACGGCCGAGGACGAAGAGACCATTGAGCGTGCCGATCTGTGTGGCCAAGATTGTGTGTCAACGAATGCGTTTCGGACTTGCAGTAGACGAGGAAGAAAACAGACCTTGGTATACTCCTCAGCCTCATCAGGCGTAAACGCACCCGAGTCACGAAGCAGGTCGACGAAGCAAACAGCGATGCACCCATCAACGTTGAGGATCAACTTGCGCACGAAAAAAAAACCGAGTACCAAGTCAGCGTTCCGCTCGAGTTCCAACGAAGAAAAAGGCGAGAAAGAATGACCCCAATGAAAAGTGTCGGCTCCACTCCCACCAAAATCATTATCGCACACTTACCGTATCCTTCTTCGCAGGTTCGTCACCTTCTCCACAGCAAGCGCATAGTCAAGCAACGAATGCGACGGGGAAGTTCTTGCGGACGTATTCTTTTACGAGCTCGACGCGCAAGTCGGGGTTGTTGACAGATTTGATCTTGTGCCCGATACCGGAGACTACATGGAGAGGACGTCCGTCAGTCAGCAGTCATCTAATCATCTCGAAACGAAGCGAGAGCCCCACGTGAACGGCAGAACGGAGTCGTCGAAAGAGGGCACGAGGGACAAACACGGAAAAACGCGTACTCACTCAACTTATTCGCCTTCCTACTCTCATCAACAAACTCCCTCGGCGTCAATCCCCGATCCTCTGGCACCTGAAAACATGCTCGCAGCCTCGTCCAAAGCACCTCCAAATCGGCTCCCAATAGTCAACAGTCCACTGGCCAAACTGCTAATCAAGTCCTTGCCCGCACGACTAGCCACGATCGTGTTCATGGCGCCACTCACAGCAGGTCCGTGGTCCGCCGTCAACATCAGCACCATCTCGATGAATTTCGTAGCGTAGGATGGCAAGCGGCGCTTGAACCACAGAAGCGAGACCACGCCGCCGACACCGATGTCGTCTTTGAACACATCCGAGATGCGCATACCGGCGTAGAGCAGCTCCTGACCTCTCTCATCCGAAATCGTAGAAATGAACGCAGCAGGCTTGCGAATGAGCCCCAGTTCCTGTGCCCACTTGTAGTCCATGGGAATGACAGGTGGCTCGACTTCTTTGGTGGGTACGATCGTACCCTGCGCAACGAGTCTCTCGTATGTCTCTCTCAAGACTTCGGGCAATTGTTCGAACGTGTCAGGAACGATAAACCCAGCTGCTTTCATAGATCGGTTCTTGGCATCCGCGGTCTCCGAGTCGCTGTTGGCCATCGAACCAGCATGCCGAATTGTACTTCGGTCGTGAACATCTTGGCACAGGTACCGATGGCCCAGGCGACGATAGGTTTGGTGATGCGACCGGATTTGACGGCGTCAATGACTGCGTATTCTTCGACACCACCCACTTCACCCAGGAGAACAAGCATCTTGCATTGAGGGTCGGCTTCGTAGCGCAGGAGATGGTCGATGAACGTGGATCCTGGGTAACGGTCCCCACCAATGGCGATACCTTCGTAGGTACCGTTGGTCACAAGAGAGAGTATGTTATTGAGCTCGTTCGACATTCCTCCCGATTTGGAGACATAGCCGACAGAGCCGGGACGGTAGAGCTTGGAAGCGATGATATTGTCCATCATACTACACCGCGACGTCAAAAGTCAGTTATCTGACCCATCGAAGTGGAGAAACACAACAAAAAAAAGTGGCAAACTCACCCTCCCTGAATTTCCGATCCTGAAGCAACCCGGTTTAATGCCACCCACAGTAGCAGGTCCGATGATCAACACCCCCTTTGCCTTGGCCCTCACCAAAATCTCTCGTGCCTGTCTCTCCGGAACACCCTCCGCAATCAACGCGATCGCTCGGATACCATCAAACTCAAGACATTCCAACGTACTGCTGTAGACACTTCGTGAACTCGCAAAGTTAACGACAACATCCACGTCGGGATGCTTCTTGACGGCTTCGGCGAGCGAGGTGTATACAGGTAGAAGAGTCTCCCGGGTGCCCCAGTAGAATTTCTGGATGTGGTGCCCGCCAAAGGGGTAGATCATCGCGGCAACGGAAGGACGGGAACGTTTACACGAAAAGTCAAAGTCCAGCATGCCTTGGATAGCGCGAGGCTGAAGACCGTAGACGAAGCTGCGCGTGTCAGCATCGAAGGGTCTATATGTGGGACGAGCGGTCGCGTGGCCGTCTTGACTGGGTGCGTTGTCGAAGCGGACGACAACGTCGTTGGGCTGGATACGTTCACCTGAGGCATGGATCGTGCCGACTTCGCTGGGAGCGGGTGCGGTTGCTGATGAAGGAGTGGCAGGGATAACCTTAGGAGAGGCCGGTGCGGTGACGGGGATAGAGATCGGAGCAGGTTTGTTGGGTTGGATGCCCAATGCGAGAGGAACGATTTCAGTGATGTGCGTGTCGGGACCAAAGACGCGAATGGGGACGCCGAGGGATTCGCCTTGGGAGAAGTTGGTAAGTCGCTAAGTGTTAGGAAGTGTAGGGGCGTCGACCCCCAGGAACACAAACGAAAACTCACCGAGCAATCTCATAGCCTTCAAACCCTCCTGCCAGTTCGGGCCACCGCGACGGACGAAAATCTTGACCTGTAGACGTGCGCGTTAGCCGCTAATGATGACCTTCCGTCCCTCCTCCCCGCATCTCCACTCCCTCCTCCGGCACACTACAAAGTATAAAAGTAAGACCAACTCACCCCATGCGCGATCAACGCCGCTTTGGCACCCTCCAACACTCTAATGATACCCTTAAAGGTTGCAGCAACATTGGTAAAGTTAGCGATACCACCTCCAATGATGAGGATTTTTCCATCAGGGCGGGGTGGGGGGCGGGTGATAAGGTCCACTGGTAAGAGGGGAAGGTGGTCAGCCGCAATGTTCATCTCAACAGAGGCAAGAGGCTGTCAGCGGACTCACCAATAGTCTTCGCATACTCATACGTCTGACCCTCTGTCGGGGCCCCACTGTATTCTCCGTAATTGGCGAGCTCGTGTGCGAATCCTGCTGCTGCTATCGCGTCTGCGTAAACAACGGAGGCACCACCACCTGCGACCATCGTCCAGATGCGGGCATTAGGGTTGAGGACGGTGAGTTTAAGAGAGGCACCAGTGGAGGCGTCGAGCTTTTGGATGTATGCTGGTAAGATGAGGAGTCATGTTGAGGTGAGGTGACAGTATTGGGAGCGCGCGAACTTACCCTCTTCTTTAGTCAGATCCCTTCCGAAAGGTGCAGGCCAAGCCATGGGGGGACCTCGATCAGCGCCGACCTTGGCTCCCTTGACTCCAGCACTTTCATACACACTGACATCCCTGGCGATGGCCCACTTAGGTCCACAGATGAACTCGGCAGTCTGATCAAGCTTAGCAGCCATATCGAGATAATGAATGGTGCCGTCCTCAAGGACTACAAGAGGGTTGATCTCAAGGTAGGCAAAGTGGAGTCTGCGTAGACGTTGTATAGTCTCATGATGAAATCTACCAACGCAGCTTTGCGTTTTCCGGTGAAAGAGGGACCAACGAGAGTCTCGACGTCGCCACGTGTGGGGAAGAGTGTGGGATCGACGGATACTTGGAGACGGGATGCATGTGCGTCGACGTCGCCGACATCGATACCGCCAGTGGGGGAGAAGAGGATGGTGTCGGAGAGACGGGAAGAAGTGATGCAGATGTAAGCTTCGGTGGATTGATGGTGGGGGAGGAAGGGTTCAAGGATGAAGGTGTTGAGTGTGCCAGTTACGGATTCGACCTGGGGAAGGGGGTGGATTAGGCATTCATGTTCGGAGAAGTGCGAAGAGGGGAATATGTGAAGGTGTGAATAGGCGGGCGCGTCTATTTTACGCGATGAAGAAGTGTGACAAGCGGATATGTTGCTCTCGCGATTACGATCGCGATCACTGCAACGCGGCGACCCCAAAAACATACGAGAGATGGGACGGACCTTCTGGGGTTTACCAGCCTTCTCGAGTACCCATGCTTTGGCGTCTTTCCAGTCCTTGTTGAGGGCGAGCAAGCCAGCCTTTCCTCGGCGCTTGATGAGCTGATCGGGCTTTGCAACGAGCTTTGTACTCTGGAGCCAAGCGGGAAGGAGATTATCTGCGGTGACGGCACCCGACTGAGGGTCCCATTGTATTTGTGCGACCTTTGGCGAAGGAAAGACAAGAGGGGAGTCTTTAGGGTGTGCAAAGTTAGAGTGGGCGGGAGGAGCGCGTTCAAGCCAGTAGGCAAGGAGGAGTTTGGCGTCGTATTCACGGATGGCTGGAGAGAAAGATCGGTATCAGGGGTGAGTATATGCGGGACGGAGTGAGTGTACATACCTTTTGAAGACATGGTATGATATGTGTTGTGAGGAGAAGGAGAAGGAGAAGGAGAGGATGGAGGAAGAGCGAGACCAGGACGGGTATCCGTATATAAACCTTATTATAAAACTGTGGTACGAGTCGTTTTTTTTGGAACTTAACAATATTTGGCGATAATCTCGAGTGGTTTCTGAAACGCCCCCAATGTTCACACGCGCTAAAAAGCAGCACAGCCACGGTCAGTTTGGTGTTATCATCTTTACAACCAATCAGAATTTGTGTTATACCTTGATCCATTCTGTTGGGGTAATCGGCCGCGGTCGTCGTTGGGGCCGGCGGCGGCAGCGGCGGTGCAGTCAAATTACATAAATGTCGTGTGACGACCTTTGCATTCCTGTGATGTGATGACCTCGATGATGGGTACGATACATACGTTTCACTGGCAGATGCGGCTAGGCTGAGGCTGAGCGACTCGAGGCATATCGTGTCCCATGTTATTCGTCTCTCCTTTTCCTGATTCTCCATCCCCGTGTCTCCCCACGTTCCATCCACGTCCGTCCCGTTCATATCAACAAATTCCTGTATTATATCAACACCATCCATGCATCCATCTTACGTCCAACCACCATATCCCACCCCTCTATCACGATCTTTATCGCTTTGCGCTTCCTTGACACATCGCATACACGTCCATCCCACGTCCATTCAGAAGCGGTACCTTGCCAGGTCCCCCTGCGTATACTCCGCCGTCATCCAGACGCACCCTACGTCACGCTCACACCATGATGCAGCACTTGACGTCTACCGTCGTTCATCACCCAAAGTACATGCCTAAGCACACCCGTCGTTCAAGACTCCTTTTTACATCACTAACCTGGCCTCAACCCGAAGTTTCACTAGCGTCGGCTGTGCACCACCCCAACTTGACCTACTAATCTGTAATCTAGGTGTAGGTATCCTACCATCCGCTCGCGTTCCCGTCTGCCACGACTTTCCTCGTAATACCATACTCGGGACCCACGGCACTCCGCTGTTATTCCATTGACCACATCACCGCCCTGAGGAGCCTGTATATCACCACCCAAACCAAGCCTCGTATCCGTCCCGCCCATTCTTGTCGCTGTGCCGCATCTCCTCCGAAGGACTTACATGGAAGCGGATCCGATAAAATCCCTCATTAGTGTCGGCATCGACCTTCCTGTTTGCCTGCTGCTGCTGCGGGAGCTGGAGCGGGAGCGGGAGCGGGTTATGCTTCGGATCATGACGTCAGGACGTCACAGATGAATCTTAGGCGTGGCATCGTGCGTCTTGATTAGCTCGAATGCACAATCGGGTCTAAATCCCGATATGACGCCTCCGACTCCTCACGACCTGATCGCCAATTCCGCCGTCACTTCGGCGATACGTGTCCATCCGCTGATTCCTCGCTGCGCTTCCAGGAACCAGCAACTTCCCTGTCGTCTATTTTATACCCACCATATAAACTGCTGAGATGGCCGGTTGGGGTTAAGAACAAGTCGATTCCCTACACCTGACCGTGCCCGCTGTACCACACGTCCACTATCCCAATGTGCGAAGCATGCTGCGTTCTTCGCCGTCCATCATAATCGCGCGGGAGATCCCTGACCGAGTCATCTCCCGTCCGCCATGTTCCAGATTGTGATCTTCTTATACAGACTACAATCTGGAATCTGACGAGCGGGGGTGACGCTGGTGGTGTGTGTGGGGGGGTCTCTGTGACGAGACAGGTTTCGTGATGAGCCTGGTCCGTCGGAGGATCACCGGGACCTCTGGACGTGTGACCGAGTTTGACTACGAAGGCGTTCCCAACTTCCACGTCCAGCAAAGTGGTACCGTTGCATGTCAAATTACCTCAGTCAGAATCGCTTGAACGTGAGCACACCTTGCGGCCGTCGATCCTGTGCAACATACTACACGCCGGTGCTACGTGTCACTCGCCCAGGCTTTCCTATCCGGTGAGAATGCCAGTGAGCTGGCACTCTTCATCTGGCAAGGAAGGACGGGGGCAAGGTTCGTATTTCGGTGTCTGCATAGACCCCGTGCATACATATGTATCACGTGCTACGACGAGGCGGTTTTTCCCGCTGTCACGGCATAACTTACGACAAGCCCCATGTAGATCTCTGCCATATGTGCATACGTGACAAGGCAGTGATACCCTTTGTCTATTGGATAGAATCTGAGACGTGGGGACGGTGAATTTTCTTTTTTTTGGCTTTTTGTTTGTTGGATAGGGTCATTATATTATTAGCCGAGAATTGCTGAGCGTCGCTCTCACTGTCAGATCTACAGTACGGTACCGCGTTGCACTGACAACTCAGGGCTGCTCAGATCGGCCATGGGGAAGAGGAAGCGCTGTCACGAAGCACAGCTACGTAATCTCGCAGCTGCACGAGAGTCAAAGAGGGCAAGGCACCATAACAACCAGGCGGGAACTCACAGTTTGCAGAAAGGAAACGCGAGTTCTAAAATAATATTATTCCTTGATTATTCCACTGTTTTAGGGCGAGACACTGACAACTTGCCCGTGAGCAGAGGAATTCCTATTTCTTCTGTTCTTACAGACAATCATACTAACCATGGTTGAACTGACCCCTGAGTCAAAAGGTCAGCCGCTTCCTTGGAACTCACGGAGCTGGCCGTCCTTTCCACGCTGCAGCACTGGTTTGGGGAACGACGTCAGACCGCTGGCACTGGCAACCGTGAATGCACACGATCTTGGGGCACTTTCAGCTCTGTATATTTCTTGGATCTGACCCGCACACGGAACTCACTCAGGCATTGATTGCCACTCCACCCAGTGACTCGGATGTCGAGGACATCCATATCCATGCGCGCGTGTCCATGACGGCACCCTACTTCTCAGTTCCAGTCAAGCAGTGCCGAGGAACATCGGCGAGAGGGCAGCCGGCGACACGTGGTGACATGCGAGGAGGTTTCGGACGCAGGAGAAGTTCTCGTTGTCCTGCCTGCGCGAGGACCTGCCAGGGGCCTTGTCAGGCCGAATCCTGGAGGAGATTCGCATGCCGACCGGCGCAAGCTCGGACGTCCCCAGCGCGCCCACTTCACGCCGAGCGTGTGCGCGTGATAGCGTTGGAGTCTTCGAAGATGGAGGCCTTGCGTGCCGCATGTCTGATATCTATCAACCACCTTGGCCACGCGCTCGTTTGGAGGTTATCTGCCTCTCCCGATGACCGCGGTACAACGCCCTCTGCACTCTGTAATGCCCCAGGTCTCACGCTCTTACAAACACTCCTTCTGCACCCGATGGCGGGCTCGTGGTTCGTGGTTCGGGTTCGTGGACATACGATCACTCAGCTTTTACATAGGTCTCCAGCCACCCACTGTTTCTTCGTACATATGTACTTATGCACTACCAGTTTGACTACAAGTACAAAATGGTATGACGATTGGATGGAACTATTGTATGTCCATTGAACAAAAAAATGCAGCACGCACGGCGCCGCCTGCAGACACGGGGGCATTGTTATCCTGCGTAGTTCATCGATGCCCGGTCTAAACTCGAGACGCGTGCGTACTCCAAAAGCAACCTGCACAACGAGGGGGAAGAGAGAAAGCACAGATTCAGCTCAGCTCACATCACATACAATGTCCTCGTTGGCACGTCAACTCACCGGTACAGATATGCACTCATGTCTTCCTTCCTCCAGAAATGCTGACTCCATTCTTTGCCAGCTGCGGCGATGTGGGCTGCTAGATCGTCGTGTGCGCGGAAGAAGGCGACGGCATCGTAGAGGTCCGTGTATGATATTTGAATCGGCACGTAGTGCACCCATGGTGCGATGCGGGACATGAACCTTTGAGTGCGCGAGCAGCGTAAGCCAAACGCCAACAAACGTCGCAGACATGCAACATCAGCACCGACGAGCGCAAATCGGATAAGGAACGGCAACACACCATTCCGGATATATCGTCGCCTTGAAAACAAGCGAGTTGCTCGTGATCAGTCGCTTGAATCGGCTTGACCATCCATTACCGTCGATCTGGACATCCCGCACGTCCGTCGTCAGTATGCGCCCACCCGTCCGTGCACACTGACCCCGCCGAACGACTCACATCAAATATGAACTTGTACCGTCCCTCCTGGCTGCGCCCTGCCATTTCCTGAACTCCCACAGCGACTCCATTTCCTTGCACGTCCCACCGTCTTTGTCACACACCCCTGGCATCCCCGCAAACGCTACATCCATCCACGCCGGATTAACCCTCCCTAATCTTACCTCTTCAGGTCCCCAACAGGGGTCGACGCATCCGCCGGAACAGGTAGGACACTGACGTTCCCCACGAGCGTATTCGCGAGCGTGACGAGCCGCGCCCTGTGCGCGTGGATCCACAATGAGGTTGGCGACGCATGGATCCCCGTCGTGCTCCCTCGCCAGGCCAGGCGTTCGTCCACCTTCATGTCCCACCGGCACGTCACCCTTCTCTTCTGCATCCTCCCCAGACGTCCAACCGTACGGCACCAGGTGGACGGATGTCGTGGTGGAGCAGCGTCGCACAGAGCGAGAAACGTGGCACAAGGGTACGTTGTGGGTACGGGCCTGCCTTGTGGGAGAGGAACTGCCCGTGCAAAGTGAGTAGGGAGGGGTGTGTGCAGGGGTTCATGGTGTCCCGATGTGATGCAATGAATGTCTTGGGCGAGGAAGATGTGTTGCTCGTGAGGGAAGAGGGCGAAGACAGAGAGGCGGGGTAGAGCGGGCGGGAGAGTCCGGTGGGCAAGCTTGGATCCACTCGGCCTTATCGATGGACGGAAAATCGGCTTGCGCGACCGCTTGAGTAAGGCGCAAGCGTAGGTTCGTCAGTACTCAAGGGAGACAAGCGGGCTCACGTACTAGTGCCCCTTGCAGCTGCCTCGAGCGCCATATTTTTTATTCTCCAGTCGGAGAGCATGCTGGGATTATCATGTGGAGAGAACGACATACGGAGGGGCGGAAGCTCGTCCTGAACGTCACTCAGTAGATTTAAGATGTTATCGACAGTGCGTCGCAGCTGGGTGCGTTATCGTCGGGCAGAGTGTCGCTAAGAATCTCCAATCGCGAGACCTGAGGGCGTCTTCTGGACAGTAACGATCTGCGTGCGATGCTCTAGTTCTTCCTGAGTGATGGCAAGGTCGTAGGGATCGATACCCCAGAATGGCTCGAGGTCGTGATATATCTCATCGTACTCATCTGGAAGTCGGACATCGTGCTTCACAACGTAGTCCCACCTATTGGCGGATTCATACCGACTACATGATGGTGGTTGGGACAACAGAGAATGGTTGCTCACCATCTATCGAAGCCAAGGGGTGGCGGACGCCTATACCGTCTTTTGTATTCTACGACCGCTGCGTCGAGGGTTTTGCTCGCACGAGCCAGTTTTGCCTCCCACTCAGTCTCCGCTTTGTGGATGAGGTCAAATATGGGATGAGAGCCATTGGGATTGACGACGAGGAGTCCATCAGGGGTATAGGTGTGTTCTTCGAGCGGTCGTACCTTGGCGAGCTTTGGCTCTGCAGGTTGGTGCCCTAAACCGAGTGGCAGCGAGAGAGAGGACGTAGCATGATCGGCCACAGTGGTCAGGAAGGCCGCGTGAAGCATGTGAAGCGTGGTAGCGAAGACATAGACGATAAGAATAACCGTCACCGATCTGTAGGAGAAGAGCTTAGACGAGTTCATACACTGCAGTAGCAGTTGGCCATTGCGGCAGATCGAGCGAGTCGACCGCGTCAGAAAGCTTTGTTTTGTTAGCAATCGATAGGTGGGAGGAGTCACGTCTTGGCAATCTGGGCGAATCATTATAACGGTTGTAGCATGGTACCTCTGACAAGCATGCCAATTTAAACATGCCAATACCAATGCATATTAGTAGTATACTGAATACTTAACTCGGCACTCAAAAGTTGGCCGTTCAACTTAGCCTCACGAGGTACGAGCTCAGCGATAGTTACAACGAAGCCTTGGTAAACACACCAGAGCACTGCTGTTCGGGCGCTGATCTTTTGCGTGCCCCGGAGGGGATAAAGGTTCTGTGCGTGCAACTCAATAAAGAGGAGGATTTCCAGAAGGTGGGCGCTTCCTTACTAGAAAAGAGTCTTGACGCGCGCGGCATGATTGCGTCGTTAGCACGACAGCAACTTCCATTCGCTGGACGAAGATTCCTGCACCTGGGAACCCTCATTGTGTATGGAAGGGGGAAAGGTCCATCTTTCAGGTCAAAATAGACTGAATGTCCGTGGATTCGGACCTTGCAGAATTGGTCCCGATTGCAGTGTCGATTTCATGATCCATTCGAGTCGATTCTCGTCACCAGAATCGACCATGAGTCGATGTTGATTTGCTACTCTATCACATAACGATGATCGAGGGGGAGAGTTATCTGTGCGAGCGGCAAGACGCGGCACAAACGCTTCTGGCCTTCGCAGCGCCGCCACCCTGCTCGTGGGATTCGTACGAGAGAGCTTTGGCGACCAAACGAAGTGTTCGACTGTAACTCCGAGTCCCGCGTGAACTACATACCCGCTCTACCTACGCCTCTCGCCAACCGCATCACTCTCCGTTCAGTCAAGCATTACATGGATACTGCATTGAGCTCAAGGAAGTCACGTGTTGACCCGCTGACGCAACTGACAGAAGGTCAAGGGGTCTCTAGAGACGCAGCCATTATTCTCCATAGTTCATCGATGCCCGATCTAGACTCGAGACGCGTGCATACTCTAGGAGTAACCTGCATAACGAGGTAGAGAGGGGGGACACAGATTCAGCTCGTCGCATGCAGTCTCCTCGTCGGCCATCAACTCACCGGTACAAATATGCAGTCATGTCTTCCTTCCTCCAGAAATGCTGACTCCATTCCTTGCCGGCTGCGGCAATGTGGGCTGCTAGATCGTCGTGCCCGCGGAAGAAGGCGACAGTGTCGTGGAGGTCCGTGTATGATATTTGAATCGGCACGTAGTGCACCCATGGTGCGATGCGGGACATGAACCTTAGTGTGCCAGCAGCGTGAGACAAATGCCAACAAACGTCGCAGATAGCAACACACCACTCTGGATATATCGTCGCCTTGAAAACAAGTGAGTTGCTCGTGATCAGTCGCTTGAACCGGGCTGACCATCCGTTGCCATCAACCTGGACATCCGGCACGTTCCGTCGTCAGTATGCGCTAACCCGTCTGTGCATGCTGACCCCGCCGAGCGACTCACATCAAATATGAACTTATACCGTCCCTCCTGGCTGCGCTCCTGCCATTTCCTGAACTCCCACAGCGACTCCATTTTCTTGCACGTCCCACCGTCTTTGTCGCACCCCACCGCCGTCCCCGCAAACGCTACATCCATCCACGCCGGATTAACCCTCCCTAACCTTACCTCTTCAGGTTCCCCAACAGGGGTCGATGCATCCTCCGGAACAGGTAGGATACTGACATTTCCCGCGAGCGTATTCGCGAGCGTGATGAGCCGCGCCCTGTGCGCGTGGATCCACAATGAGGTTGGCGACGCATGGATCCCCGTCGTGCTCCCTCGCCAGGCCAGGCGTTCGTCCACCTTCATGTCCCACCGCACGTCACCCTTCTCTTCTGCATCCTCCCCAGATGTCCAGCCGTACGGCACTGGTGGGCGGATGTCATGGTGGAGCAGCGTCGCACAGAGCTGAGAAACGTGGCACAAGGGTACGTTGTGGGTACGGGCCAGCCTTGTGGGAGAGGAACTGCCCGTGCAAAGTGAGTAGGGAGGGGTGTGTGCAGGGGTTCATGGTGTCCCGATGTGATGCAATAAATGTCTTGGGCGAGGAAGATGTGTTGCTCGTGAGGGAAGAGAGCGAGGACAGAGAGGGGGGGTAGAGGCGGGCGGGAGAGTCCGGTGGGCAAGCTTGGATCCACTCGGCCTTATCGATGGACGGAAAATCGGCTTGCGCGACCGCTTGAGTAAGGCGCAAGCGTAGGTTCGTCAGTAATCAAGGGAGACAAGCGGGCTCACGTACTAGTGCCCCTTGCAGCTGCCTCGAGCGTCATATTTTTTATTCTCCAGTCGGAGAGCATGCTGGGGTTATCATGTGGAGAGAACGACATACGGAGGGGCGGAAGCTCGTCCTGAACGTCATTCAGTAGATTTAAGATGTTATCGACAGTGGCTCGCAGCTGAATGCGTCTATCGTCGGGTAGAGTGTCGCTAAGAATCTCCAATCGCGAACCTGAGGGCGTCTTCTGGACAGTAACGACCTGCGCGCGATGCTCTAGTTCTTCCTGAGTCATCGCAAGGTCGTAGGGATCGATACCCCAGAATGGCTCGAGGTCGTGATATATCTCATCGTACTCGTCTGGAAGTCGGACGTCGTGCCTCACAACGTAGTCCCACCTATGTCGGGTTCATACCGACTACATAATGGTGGTTGGGACAACAGAGAATTTTGCTCACCATTTATCGAAGCCAAGGGGCGGCGGACGCTTATACCGTCGTTTGTATTCTACGACTGCTGCGTCGAGTGATTTGCTCGCACGAGCCAGTTTTGCCTCCCAGTCAATCTTTGCCTTGTGGATAAGCTCAAATATGGGATGAGGGCCATTGGGGTTGACGACGAGCAGCCCATCGGTGGTATAGGTGTGCTCTTCGAGCGGTCGTAGCTCCGGCTCTGGCTCTGGCTGGAGACAATGCCCCAAGTCGAGTGGCAGTGAGATAGAGGGCGAAGCATCATCGACAACAGAGAAGACTTGACCGCGCGTCGGAGGCGATGTCAAGAAGGTCGTGCGAAGGGTGACAGAGGCGATATAGACGACAAGAACACCAGTCGCCGATCTGTACGAGAAAAGCTTAGACCAGTTCATACAGTAACAGGGGACCTGTTGCGGCAGATCAAGTGAGTCGACTACGTCAGAAAAGCCTGTCGTTTTTTTTTGTTAGCAATCGACAGGTTGGTCCAGCAGTGTAGGAGGAGCGGCGTCCGTGCAAAATGGGCGATCCATTACAACGATTGTAGTAGTATGTTTAATACAGTACCTCTGGCAAGCGTGGCAACATGATGGAGTACCTACGGTGCCAGTAGATACTTGGCTCAGGTTCATGTGGAACACTACCGAAACATATACCAAATTTGTACTTATTATTATGTAATATTCACAAGTAACTTATCCCAACCCTATTCGGCAGGAGCAACGCTGGCAGGCGTGTGGAAACATTTATCAGATATGACACGATAGGCTGAATTCTATGATGCAAGGTGTGCTTCACATGATTTCACTGCGTTGGGCGTCGAGCGCAAGAAATTGCTGGAGTGAAACAGTAAGAAGAAAGTTCCAAGCGGAGTTCCGAAACTATGTCCTCGGCAGAACACTCTCACCGAGTCTCAGATCTCATTCCTCCTCTTTCCCTTGCTCCCCGCTGCCTGCTCGATGTCTGGCACGTATTCACAAGCATCCGCTCTTTTAAAAAGTAGCTACAACTCCCTGTCAATGCAGGCTACAAATCCGCAATCACATCCGTAGTAAGTATCCACCTTTCAATCACTCTTCCCCCGAGTCTTCCATCCCTGATTCCTCTCGTCAGGTCACCATCACGATCGTTGTCACTAGCAGCTGTCATCTGCACGCTTCCCCGTGTCTCTCCACCGAGTTTGATCGTGTTTCGTACCTATTTGATGTCGCGTTTCTAGCACTTTCTGCCAATAATAATAATCAAATACTTGAGCACATTCGAGCATGTTATGATTTGAACATCTGAGTATGCAACAGCAGGATGATTTGAAAGGTCCTCGAGACTGACTGCATATGCCGCTACATGTTCGTATAAGAATGGGACGGCAGAAAGTTCCATTACTGTAAGCCGAACACAGCGTATGTTTCAAAAAGGTCCAACGTTTTTGAATTTAGCTTCTGGAACCTTTCCTATCCTTTTCTATCAGCCCTTGCACCTGAAATTGGGCACTGATCGTTTTTGTGGATGGAACTTACTCCTACAGATAGGCATCTGCTTACTCCCATAAATACACTGGTTACATGAGCCTGGCATTCTTGGCCATGGGTTACTGACGTGATGAACGGACCATTTCGTCGGTTCGCCCTACCGGCTGCTGCATTCGTTATGGCTGTGATGCCTGTGGAGTCGGAGTGATAGTAGACAGAGCGACCTGGCGCGCAGCCCACTTGCAGTGAATGCGGGGATATGATCTGGCAAGAGCTTCAACAAAGAGAGCAATAAGAATCAGAATCGGCCGAGTTGGGTTTCGGAGTAAGCAAATTCGGAGTAGCAAATAATTGCTACTGTACATGTGGGGGATCGAGAATGCCGGTGAGGTTATGTGTTGCTACCAGAAACAATATTTCCGGTCAATGTACTTGAAATCGGACTGCTACGTCCTATAGGTATGTCGCGCAAAATTGCTGCGTGTTCAAAATCATGATCGTACTTGGCTGCTTGAGGTTATATAGTAAATGCGGTGAGCAGGAAAGGCTGATAAAGCACAACCTATGATAGCACGACGTGTAGTCGCAGGCTCACATCACACGACGGTCTCAAATGCGGACGGCGTTGTGACCGCTGCACCTGCTGCACTGCGAGCGTCCTCATCGTCGAGTTGAACGTTGAACGTTGACGTGAGGCCTGAGGACGGTTGCAAGAGTGGAGCCCTTTTGCGTGCTGGAGAAGGCAAAAAGGAAGCACGGAGAATTGCTGTCCCGTGAGGGAAAACGCGGGGAGGATGACGCACAGGATGACAGGATATAGCGGTTTACAGCAAAGTATTAGACGTATTAGATATGGCTCCCACACGAAAGAACATACCAGAGACTGCGACAGGAAATACGTACGCTCTCAGTATTGTGCTGACACATAGAGTCCCTTGGCTGAGCATATCTCGGTCAGCATCTGGGGCACAACCGGGTTTTCACTGCCAGTGGGGGACCGGGGTGCGGTGAAGGCGGCCCAGTGAACATTTGAACGTCCAGAATTCTTATCAAGTACCTGATTACGCAACCTGATGTAGCATTAGTCAGGCAAGCCGTTATAAAGGGCAGACTATAGAGCTTGCCAGCGTCAGGCTGTCGTCCATCTCATCATCACTGCAACTTGAAAGTCAACCACGATCCGTCCCACTTATAATGGCTAGGAAATCTCAGGTCTTCATCACTGGCGCTACTGGTGAGATCTTGAGATATGGGCCACATTCAACGTCACGGTGTTATATTACCCCTATCTAACATACACACCTCCGCAGGTTATATCGGCGGCGCTATACTATTACGCCTCCTCGAGCACCCCACTTTCCCGACATCTGAAATCACCGCCCTTGTCCGAAAGGCAGACAAAGTTCCTGAGTTTGAATCTATCGGTGTCAAGACTCTTCTGGGATCCTACAGCGACCTCGAGCTCCTCGAGAACCAGGCCGCTCAGAGCGACGTCGTCTTTGCTTGTGTGAGTTGATATTGCACTCTTGTACCTGGCCCCACTTACATACTGTTGGTCTGGCTTATAGGCAGACGCTGACAATGTGCAGGCCTGTGAGGCAATCTTGAAAGGGCTAAAGAAGAGGCACCAGGCGACTGGCACCGTACCTATCCTTATCCACACCGTGAGCTAAGCTCTGCGCCGAGTCTTTCCTTCTATTGTCATGTATTGAACCCGAGCCCGTGATTTCGCTAGTCTGGAACAGGTGCGCGGATGATCCCCGGTGCTGATGTTGTATCGAACCGTCCTGACTAACCAACCACCTGCCTGCTAGGTGTCCTCGTCGACAACGCGGAAGGAATGTATGCATACGACACGATCTGGGATGATATGAACCCGGACCAACTGGAGACGCTTCCAGATACACAACTTCACCGGAACGTCGACCTCATGGTTATCGCTGCGGACAACGAGGGTGAGTCCACTCTCCGTTGAGACAGCACCAGCATTTACCTGTCATTGGCAGGTTATGCAAGGACGCACATCGTTCTCCCGTCCACGATATACGGATTCGCTACAGGGAAGCTCGTCGACTTGGGCATCCAGAACCCCCGCTCCATCCAGATCCCGAAGTTGGTCGAAGTCAGTATAGTGAGAAAACGAGGAGGAATGGTCGGAGAGGGATTGAACAGATGGCCAAACGTCCACATCGACGATAGTGAGTCGCATGCATCGGCCTCGCTCTGATCACCCGGATCACAACTATCTCCTCCCCTAGTCGCTGATCTCTACATCGTCTTGTACGATGCCACTCTCGAAGGAAAGGCCGGCCATGGCCGCGAGGGGTTATATTTTGGCGAGAACGGCGAACATGTGCTGAAAGACATCAGCGTCAAAATCGCAGAGGCTCTCAACGACCTCGGTGTGAGCGACTCCCGGGAGCCAACCTCTTTCGACCAGCAGGATTACAGCAGACCAGAGAACAGATTCGTGAGTGTCTCGGCATATTGCAGATCGTGTATACACTGACATATTTGTTCAGATTCGCTACCTTGGGACGAACTCGAGGTGTAAGGCGAACAGGGCACGCGCGCTCGGTTGGAAGCCCAGGTTCACCACTGACGACATGCTGAAGAGCGTCAAGGATGAAGGTTGAGTGGCAGTTACAACACAAGGCTTCTGCTTGAGGCGTAGTAGAAGAGTTACTTTACTACATGTACATGTACTAGTATCTGTGGCAGCAATTGGTGTCTGTTGATCGTTCGCTTCATACTTCGCTTGGCGGGACAGCAGATTTCGAAACCACCCATGGATTCATCCAATTGCAAACAGAACTCTAGGAGCATGTCGACGGGCTCAACATTATGCATATCATACGTGTAATCCCAAGGAAATCGGATGCCTACCTAGAACGTCAGGTCACAACGACGTCCTCTGAGCCCGGTCAAAACGCATGAACACGAGTAGAGTAAAACAGTACTATCATAGCCTAACAGCCAAGAGCATCCATCAGAGTCAAAGTCACGATCAACAGGAAGATTATTTTACAATATAATACAGTAGCAAAGCGTCGGCTGGGAGAATGTTGGCGGTTGAGATGGGGCCTCCCACCCGCAGGTGGTGTGTAGGAAACAGGTGGGTGGCAGGGCAGTGGTCCCACATGCACTGCAACGATTCCCGCAATCCCCGGTCGAACGCGCACTGTCAACAAATGACGCAACCGCCACAGCACCCTGTCCTCTCGGCGTTGTTACCGGATGGGTCCTCCACAATGGCAGTGGGGGCTCTTCGACCAAAGGCCGTGCTTAGGCGCCTCAAGTGCTTTTTGCTGAGTGCAGGATCTTCAGACGGTGGAGCGTATGGACGAATGGAAAGGTGCACGATCGGTAGGAGTGGCTGTAGGTGAGGATGGAAACGAGGTTGGGAACCCAACACCTTAAACGAACGGTTAGATCAGCATGAATGAAATGAACGCAGAGGAAAGGAAGTAGAGCGGGAATAGCTAGTAAGAATCATGATGGTCGTCTCCAACGCACGAAACCATAGCTCAACGCTGTGCGCCATAATTAAAATGAGCGCCTAACTCACGAAGAAGAGTGTCATCGTCCTGCAGTATTTTGCCTAAATACAGTATTCGAAGATAGCATGGTGCAGGTGGACGCTCTTCTTGCCAATCTGGAGGGGCGCAAAATGAAGACGCCATTAGCGTCCCGAAGTTTGCATTTATGGAAATATGAACAGACCTGCATCGCGCGCAGGCCACGCATTCCACACAAGCTCTTTCACTCGACCTACAGTGGTCTGCGGATCAAAGGACTGTGTCTTCCTCCTACCAGACACCAGTAGGAATGTGAGGGTCACTTGGGGTGTTTGTGGAATCTGGGGTTCTGCGCTATCATTTCCGTGGGCGGTGTCAGTCGGACCGTCCGAGGTGGTAGTGTAGGCGTTCAGCTCTGCTGAACCAATTGGTATACTTGGAAGTGGAGGATACATTGTAGGGGATTACTGAGTCAACATCAACCCGTGTGTAGGAAGTGCGAGCACTGGCCGACATATACGGACCAAAATGAGATGTATTTTCAGTACCGTGTGCGGTGTAAGGACGTTCGGATGATCGTATTGGAGGAGGATAGTTGTATTCCAGTGGTTGAGTAGGGGCACTGCCTTGTGACGTAAAAGGTCGCACGACAGTGTCTGCAAACGGTGGACTGTAACCTGAGGAACCCGTTGGCGAGGATGGCCGCTGTTGGCTAGTAGAGGGCATGGGGGCGGAATCAGAGTCAAAGGTAGTTGAGAGAGGAGGCTGATCAGTGCTCATGGTAGGGGGCGTACGTGAGGGTCGGGGTAGAAAATGTGTGACTGATCGGTCGTGAATCGAGCGTGCTTGAGAGTCAAGAGGCTGGGCGAACGCCTTGCAATGTCAATGAAAAAAACAGCAGGCAAAAGCTATGCAGCACAGCGAATAGAGATGAAACAGGGACAACGCTTGCGGCTAGGAATGTTGCGGTGGTGCTGATAGGTGGAAATCGAATCAGAATATTGCCTTGATAATCCGGGGCACGCGGCACCAGTATTAACTGAGCGAATCCTGTGAGCTGACTGTTTTATGAGGCTTTATGCGAGAGGTCGGGTGAGACGATGAACCGGAACACCGAAGTCCGAAGTGAATGTGAACGTGGTATTAAATAGGGTACGACGGTGTGAGTCGTGCGGTGATTATTATGGCAGCAAAACACTCACGACAAAAGATGAATACGAGGACAATGAGTATAGCGCGAGCCAATGACTTGAACGAAATGTAACAGGGTCTTGTGAGGCTCGATGCGTGGAGTGGTGACGGTGCAAATTTGGTGCAAATTCAGTTGCTGTGGGGTAGCATCATACGTGTTAGATCACAGAGTGGTAGCTAAGAGATATCAACACACTGGTTCGAGATGGAAGGTGAGAGGACAAGCCGGCAAATGCAGTCGGAGTGGTATATCGCGTGGGGCTAAGTAACTTATATGTACTGCAGGTGTATTATAAATGCCTCCGCTGTCAATTGGCCCCAGTCGAGACCAGAAACAGTGTAGACTCTGGCGTGGTTGGCATTCAGATACCGGGCTCCCACCAACTTCTGCACGGGAAGTTGTGTACTTTCCACAAGGGCAACCCTCAACTTACTACAAGGTTCTCCGAGACTTGCACGTTTTTCAATGACACACTAGTGAGAGGAAGGACAATAAATATTTGTGCATTTGTTCATTAGTACCTACATATTTCATTTTTATAAACCTAAGTTTGGCACTTAGCAGGTGCTGTACTGCCTACTAAAATAACACGTGGCCAAGATAGGCTCTCTTTACCCCAACTGCTCGTTCGCATTAATACGGGTTGGGCCCGGGGCCTAAGACTTTCCATGTCTGGACTTTACTCGTGGTGTGCAGCACGATAGGAGACGATAGCAAGTCCACCCCATTAGGTGCCTCAGTGGGTCGTCGGCACTTTCTCGACAGTCGATGAAAGTAACAGTTGTCTCCGCTTGATTGCGGAGCCTGTGGTGTTCCAACCAGACTTTCTTGAGGGCGTTCCAGAACTTTGTGTACTCTCAGGGGCGCTAGTCTGTGTTGGCGCAAGTTCCGCTTCTGTTGGAATATATCGGCCGAGTGTACGAATGATGTCACTCGTGGGAGCATCTCGTAGAGTATACAAGTAGATTATCTAGAGTTGTAGGCTACCCCCCGTTCCTCGCAGCCTGGTCAAACGTACCGCGTCGTAACCGTGTTGTAAACACCTTCTTGGTCGGGGACGTGTTGTGTTAATATTGCGTGACCTGTCAGTGTTAGTGCTGTGGTGCTTCCCTCCTGTCTACTTTAGGCTTGCTCTCCATCAATATCCATTATAGGTTACCTACAGTGGTTCTCGAAGCAGAATGTAGCATTTTACCGCGCGCGTGAGCCACGTGAGGAACGTTCGAGGGATGCCTGGAAATCTATTTTTTGTCTTCTCTTCTTGAGGAAACCTAAAGATATTACTATCTACTATCAGATTTTCGTCGAATCTGTACTGTCTGTTGCATTGCAGAGGTGGGTCGCATTATAGCAAATGATACCTCACACGTAACTTGAGAAGGCTGAAGACATACAGGTTAACCGTGTAATTACTTTGCTTTCGTCCTCTAACTGATTGGTTTCCGGTCTTAACCTCCCGACTCATGCGTCTACGTGGGACATACTCTTCGCTCGGGGGATTACGAATGCACAAAACAGACTGAAATGACGTGGAGATTCAAGTTTATGGTTCCCCAGGGCGACCGGTACGGGCATAACTCGGCCAGCCGGGGCGAGATAGAAGGGGCGAAAATGCACGGAGCTTTGGGTAATGAGGTGATCATGGTGCCATCGCGAGCACGGAACATTGGAAGGAGATTGTGCGGATAATGTAACCTCATACTGAGTGGAACAAACATCATATCACACATGGCGTTTGGTATTCTGGATGCCATATGGGTGTGCCAGCGGAAATGAAATAACTGAGATTGAGAATACACTTTCGGTCAGTTAAAGCTATTGATCAACGATGCTACGTCAGGGCAGCGAGAGGCAGTTTCTGGTAACAAAACTTGCTCAGGCTGTTGAAACACCACAGGTCCTAAGCCGGACACCACGCAATGTATGGAGGATGTTGCAACTGACCTGACAAAGTTGTTTCCATGAATCACATTCGGCCCGATGTCATTACCTTGCGGGTCCTTCGGCTTCTGGAAATCAAGCGCCAAGAATAGAGAAACCACTGACATATAGAGCGAAGTACATGCGAATGGTGGCCGGGGAAAATTCTGTATCATTGAAGTTAATTGAATTGCCATATCAACTGACCATGCGTCAGTCAGCCAAACCTTCCCCCGAACCCCAGACGACACGGAATGGGTTCAGACATGCACCACGTATCTCGTTTGGCAGGAATATTTCTGGGATGAATTTCTCGGGTTCGCAATGGACTGCTGGGTCATGACATGCAAATGACGATATTCAAGCAGCTTTTGTGGCTGGCTCTTGTACCAGAAGTTCGGTATAACAATCGCACTTTTAGCAATGAACATGCCTCTGTAGATATCATTGTCGGTACTCGAATGTGGCACACCTAGGATAAGCCGTCAACAAAAGAGACGCGGAGAGGGGCTTATCTATAGGCGATACAGTCAATGTAAGGTGTTTGAAGCTCGATCGTTGAACGTTGGGAGTCGTTCTCTGCCCACGACAGAATTGACTTCTGCTCGGGCTTTCTGTTGGATCTTAGACGTAAAATCATCGGGAGGATGGAATTTGTCAGTGAAGACCCAGTCTGCGAACAATACAACTCAGGGTAGTGTTTGATGCCCACATGAGTAATCGCCCTGCAGTGTCAGCAATAGCCGTGCAGCGATCAGCGCGATACATGTAGTCAGTCACTACACTATATATAGCGCGGTACAGTTCATAATCAGCATCTCTATCGATACTGCTTGCGACATAGCGTCTCGACCAACCTTGAGGGCATGCACGGAATAGCGTCACCAGTAGCCTCCAAGTCAATATGTCAGATGAATAAGGCTTCAGGAACTTAAATGACACACCATTGTCTTCTGTGCGCCTGAAGGACGCGCCAGAGAACCATGCATGATTAAATGTCACTTCACTTCACCAGTTAGCATCACATGTGACCTGTGGAGAAATGCGTTCTCACAAGCTGGAACCAGGTTAACGAGGCACGACCCAGGAGGACCTATGTCCAGTGCGCAGTCTGGAGTTTCTTCCACATCATGATGTCGCCGCCACAGTGATCTGTCCTTCTGTACTGCAGTATCGAGTATCATGATGCCGTATCGAGCGGAGCAATCGCGAATCATCTCGTATGGTGCTGCTCGCTTGTGCCAAAGCGAGATTAAATCGTGATGATACGTTGACACCAACTATGATCTTGGATTGAGTCTACGCAGTGGTCAGTACGGTATGATATCGGCTACGTTCCCAAGTCTACGAGAAGTCACAGTTTTCAAACCGATCTGGATGGGCAAATAGATCCCCTTTGGTCGGGTGGTTGGTTGTGTACAGAGTTGAGCACGATCAAGTGGTCGCCGAAAATGTTGAGGTGAATGACATTACTGCCTTCGACAGAACGAATTACCGGTAAAATGAACAAGGCTGCCAGTAGTTGCGGATGTGCCAGTTAGGTCGCGTAGGTAGACACGGTGACACGAAGCAGTTGGGACTAAGAGACTCGCAGCAGCGTGGGATTTTCAATTGCATACAACTTGAAACAAGATTCCAGCAACCCCAACTTGAATAACAACCAGAGAATCGATCAGATTAAAGGGCACAATGAGAGTCCCAACCAAGGATAATCGTTGTCGCCCATGTTTCGAAATAAGGCGGGGCGATGCGCAACTGCCAGTGCACCCACTGAACAAGCTGCACCTTGACGTTCCACCGCGCAGTAAGTATCTGACTAGTAAATGCAGTGTAACGTACGTGTACTATACAGACAGTGTCACTGTCCGCCTGTTCGACGCGACATCCCATACGCACCTGAAAAAAAACCCACTCTAACTTTCTAGTACTCGGGCAGATCAGTCATCGCGGCAAAGTACGCGCTGACGAGTCGCTCAGAGCCATTCGTGACTGACACACGAATACATGCCAATCAAGGCCAAAACTTCAGGAGGCACGCCGTCATCATCGTTGCCTCGCCCATCACAAGATTGGTACGTCGGTACACGACGTTTACTTAAGGCCTCTCCCGGCTACCAGTGCCCACTGCCCAGGACCTAGGGCTCAGACACATGGACCATAATCTTGTCTATAACCTTATTCTCACCGCCTCCTTTGCAGCACGTGTCAGGTATGAACTAGGAGGGCAAGCTAGCGATCTGTCACGTTTTTTAACAGGTCAATATAGTTGGCTAGCTTCTTATTGACCCCCAGGTGCTGATGACAACGATCTGTTCGATGCGTTTACAGTCATGGTTCGGCTCTACATTGTGGGTGGTATGTATTCCTGATTCAGTTTGCAACCTGTTCTCAACGTTGCATCACCTCTACACCGCTTCTCGGGAGACAAGCAAAACCCTTCAATGGCGTAACATTGGCAGGGACTGATTCTGATGCACGTTGTGCTGGCCCCCGATTGTTGAATGTTGTTTTGTCCCCCAAGCACACTACCCTTTATTAAAGGTCCTGTGATATAGTCAGTTCCTTCATCACTCTCGATGTTGCCATTCCGTTCATCCAAGTCATATATGTCGTCTCCTCTCAGTAAAGGCAGAACCCCACGGGTCGACTGCAGAGATGTGTTTTATGGGGAGCATGAGACGTCAACACGTCGTTCATTCCAAGATCAATTTCCGCTGCGTGATCGATCACTTGAAGACGCTCGAACAAGTACGCAAAATATCAATCAATACGGTGCACCTCTTCCGCTAGTCTGGGTACGTCGCATTTATTTTCATCTGCTAACTATGTCTGAACATGCCGTCCAGGTAGTCGTGCTTGACAACACTATACCTCCTTATCCAGTCCCATTTGCAGAGGGACTCAATGGGCCGCAATTCATAGCACGTGCATTTTTGGAGGTAATACTTGTTCTTTTTGTGAATTCTGGTACATTCAACTTATCTCTATCTTGCATCGTGGCAACATAGGGTCATTATCGTAAGAACCTATGGTGATTCCTCTATTCTACTTGACAATTCCTCTATTGTAGATCTCGGCAGGGCAGGAACCGGATTGCCACACGGTGCACTTATAACCTACGGGAGCCGACAGCTGACGGTATGTACCAGGTGTGTTGTCATCGGCTTGGTGCCCTCATGATCGAATTATCTAGGTTCAGCGGTACGAAGTTTTGTGTTTCGCGACCGAGATGCGATGGGGTATTGCGGAAACAGAACACGAAGCCTTCCAGCAAACTTCTGTGATCGTTTCAAGTCGCGCCTCCTCCCACTCGTTCCATAATTGTGGAACGAGATCCAACTCAAGCTCGCTGGTGGACAGAGATCATCTTTCGTGTCATTCCCGACGATAATACGCCCGACATCCCCTCGCCAGTTCTGTTCGATACCCCACCTGCCTTGGCGGAGACGGAACACGGTAACAGACGGAGCAGAAACGGAGCAGCTTCAGTCTCTCCTCCCAACTTCATAAGTCTGGTTTCTGTACTGCGACTGGTCTTGGCCGGCTGCTTATCCATATGCCCAACAGTTCACACACTGATACCAGCTTCAAAGAAGCATCAAGGATTGCCGAAGAAGGTTTGGTTACCTACACTAACACTCACTCTGAGTCTCATCGCTCGGACTTCCTCAGCTACATCGCCAGCTCATCCTGTAAGTTATCTCCTTCCTTGGACTGCCTCAGAACGACAGAAAGATATCAATCGTCCCCGCGATTCGTCACCTGCTCCAAGTCCCCACACCACCAACCACCTTTCTTCTATTGGTGCACCTTTTCCCCCATCCCTCACCGATTCCGGAACCATTCGACCACTCGGCGGCTTCGGTCTCCACCACTGGACCTCCTGTGCAACAGGCCCCATCTGCAGAGCATGTTGTCAGACGTGAACGCCGGGGTGTCGAGAGGGACGTCCACCCTAACTCTGAGACGTTTGTCCTTGTCTTACCAGGTCTTTCTCATCTAAAACTGTTCCTCTAGTCGCACTGCGTTATCCGGAGTATCGTCTCCTCTTTCCGATAGTTCTCAATTATACAAGGGTAGCTCCCTTGGAATGAATCAACCCCGCTCTTCGCATCTCTATGCTGAGGCCATAGAAAGGCTACCGTTCTTGACGGCACTGAGGTGCCCGGCGCTGTGTGGCCCTCTCTAGATGCGGGTGTCCAAGAACCTGAACCGCACCGGTCAAGTCCCACAATCTACACACAACGTCAAGTATCCAATCGCCAGCGGCAGGAAGCCTTTGATCTTGGTCTGGTTCTTACTTCTCCCGCGACCTCAGGCTCTCTTGAAGATGGCGAACCTCTTCGACCAGCACAAAGTACTCCTCCGGTTTTCTCCGGGGCCTTCGGTGTCGCAGATATAAGGTATCTTTAGTTCATACGTTGCAGCCTTACGACTAACCATGCTAACAGCGCTGCCGCGGTTGTGAGGTCTTTTGAGCAAACGTCGCAATCAACCAGAAGGGCTGCATCGCTAGAGACAGTACTTCCTAGGTTGCCACGCGGAGAAGTGGAGCCTTCATACATCCTGAAGCCGTTACATGGCACCAGAGTGAAAGAACTTCTAATCAAATAACCCAACAATTGTCCCATGCAAGCTCAGCGGAGGACAACGAGAAGAATCACGATGCTCAGCAGGGCGTGGGCTCGTCACCTATCGTCACTTTATATCCAGTCAAGACACTACCGAGCTGGTCCTCACCTCCTTCCCGACCACTCGGACAAACAGTAGCCTCCACGGGAGACGCTGTTTCCGAAAGGTTTGTTCGAATTTCTGTAGTAATGTGCAGCAGTTAATAGTCCCTCAGTGACATCCAGACGAGGACACTTGCTGTTGACGAGGTGTCTGTGGTGCAACGGCTCACTGGCAACAAAACTAAAGATCAAAGTCGTGTCCAAAGGAAATCAAAACGTACTTCCATGAACAGCAATTCGCACCGTTCAACAAATACCGTGACGACGTCGCCCGGGTGGTCTCCAGATCGCATCAAGAACGAGGTGCAGATGCCTCTTTCGTTACCCATCTCCCCTCTCGTGGTGCCCAAGGTCACAATGAAATCCTGCACCACTCTAATCGAACCTCAGAAATATCTTCCCAACGAGGACAGACCCGCAAACGTCGACGCAGACCATGACAGGAGCAGCATTAGCTCTGGTGCAATATTGTCCGATCAACCGAAGGCATCGTCTAGCGATCCTTTCAGTTCTAGGGCCGATGGAACCAGCCACGTCACCTCGGACATATCTTTTGCCAAGGACTTTGCAGTCGCTGCGGCTCCCCTTCTTTCAGCAGTCAGTGCTGAGCGCGAGAGTGCGGTGGCACGGGATTCAGATTATGTGCATTCCACGGTTATGGTATCTGATTCACAGTTCGTTATGATCTTGTCGGGTTTTGATATGTTTACTGATGATTTGTTATAGGCAAATGCACACCCCGCCTCTCATCAAGAGTGTAGGCCCGCACATGCAGACCATAGAACCAGTCTTTTTACATGTACAGAGTGTATCGCCACACGAGGTAAAGGCGCAGCTGCAAGCCGCCGAAGCGGAACCTCGCGCGTTGAGAACAAGCGAGCGACATGTCGGAGGAAGTGGACAAGGACATGTGTCATTGACAGATACTGATGTTCATGGAATTGAGAAGACAGCCATCGAGCCTTCGCATGCTGAAATCATTCAGATCCAGCAGGTCACTAGCCAGAGGGACGTAGTTGATATTACTAGTGCCGCTTCCCAGTCTGCCCGCTCGGTATCGAGGCAAGTGCCTCTATGTTTCGTCCGACACAAATGCTGATTTGATGTTACTGTAGCCCAGGAACGGTGGAGACAACGCATTCTCTCACATCTGATGCCGGACTTCGAGTTATCGGGGATGTGCCAACAAACCAAAATGTTGATTCTCATCTTGATATATCTGTTGTCGCAACGGACACGTCCAACCGCTCCGCTGCATCGTGCGCTTCTTTAGGTCGTCGCATGTACGAAGTTCAAGGGAATGCTAGGATCAAACCAAAGCCAATTCCGCTGATCCATAGCGAACTATCACAAATAGAAGAGTCAACAGACTCGAGGGAGGGACACTCGTTGAACTCCGTGCAGGACATCGGAGCCTCGTCGACCGCCTCAACTCAATGGTTTGTACACCTTAATTGCAAATATCTTTAGCTGACGTTTTCAAGTAGTCACACTAGGGAAGGTCGCTCTGCAGATACGGAGTGCGACCTACGTCAATTTGAGAGTGACCAGTTCCGTGTCGATTCAAGTGCATTTTGTGGCATGCCCTCGCCCACAACTACCTCAAGGAAATATCAGGTCCCCATTAGCAAGTACTTGCTCTCGGAGAGCGATGTCGACGCTCGTCTCGTGACAGCGAGAACGTGCGAAGGAAATGACGATAAGACTACAAGCCACAAGCTTCGGTTAGATTTACTGTTCATGTCTTATAGAGTTACTGACATCCCAGCATCTCAGGCATCAAACCGGCGGAGAAGACGATGCTTTTGGGCAGCAGATGGATGTGAAGCTAACAGAGAATCCCACTCGCACAGTTGGCCCGGAGTCGACTTCTTCGTCACTGGAGAGCTCGTTGGTCGGCGCGGGGACACTCTCGGCTTCCTACGCGGTGGCGGCCGTGCTACTTGGCGAAATTTCTTCCAAAACTCAACAACATGGGGAAGATAAGGACCACGAACACGGCGGTACTGCTCATGAGTCTTCAGTCTCGGATCTCGATGTTACGGTCATTCAGCAGAGCAAAGCATGTACAGTAAACACGGAAGAAGTTGCCCACTATTGCCCGCCACAGCAATCTGGGATTATCAACTTGCCAGAGGCCCCCAGTCCTATGATCAGTGATATGTCTTCTGAAACAGTGTACGGCGACATCGGGAGCAACAAGGACCTCAGCATCGGCAGGTTCGTGATGTAGATTATGTCTTGAGTGTTATCTGACCTCGTCGAAGCCCTCCCGCTTTCATACCAACGTTGGGTATTGAGACAACCCAGGGTAAAGCTCAAACCGAACATACCATCCACTTCTACGGCTCGCCGGGGGTATCTATGCCCTTATCCTCTGAGTCATTTTCTTCATCAACGCACACATCCGTTTTGGGGTCGGAGGTACAGACGAACGACCACGCCGCCCAAACTATGGGGGGTTCGATCAGGCCCAATAGCTCGCATGTGGTCATTTCCACTGGTGTACAGTTAACTGGTGGACACACAAATACGTCGGCGTCCGTTCTGATCCCTGAAACGCAAGCGGAATCAAAGCGCGCACAGTTTGCGAGCACTGAAGACATATACGGAAGATACGAGCTGACGACAACATTCTCGTGAGCAATCTTGTCGTAGTTTGTAGATGATCACCCTGAATTAACCTCGACGCGGCTGGGCTCTAGCGACTGCGACGGCATCGCGTCAAACGATGATAACCGAGATCGATTCGACTCGCTTTGTCCCGAAAGCGCGTGCACATTGTCGCGTGACAACCCATTCCAATGGTTCTGGAGGGAACGAACGCCAGTTTTCCGAGCTAATCAAGGAGACGGTATTGCAACAGTCCGAGGTCGAACGGACGGAGATGGAGTTTGGCATCACCGCAGGCTCGGCAACTCTTGGGTCCAGCCCACAAACCGAAGAAACAGCTTCACAGCAGCACATTGTGCTAGAACAGCAAGATGTCGTTGCCGAGCTATCATCGCATACTGAGAAAACTGGTATGTGCGCTCACACCAATTGCGTCAGTCCCTTATGTTTTACATGTCACTGCGAGCTAACATTAATTCTAGAAACGAGACGGCTTCGACTGCAAGCACAGATGGAGGATTCCGTCGCGGTCAGGCGAACGAATGATGTCTGCTGCGAGACCAGCACCCATACGGTCACCCTTCGCACTCAACGAGTCTGCAGTGCCAGCCCACCTCTTTCCGATCCTATCCCACCGGACGATCATGATGACGTGGTCCACTCACAGGAGCCATCTATGGATGAGTTACAATACCAATTGTCAACGTGACGATCTTTCTTCTTTCTCGCGTCGGCAATAGTACGTCGGTTGGTGCGTTGCGACATCTACCTCCTAATGTATTTTCTTTATTAGTTTCAACACACAAGATAATGACTCGTTGACTGGGTCGCCTGCTCCGGCAGCTGAGGGTCTGGCGGAGGATGGTTCTGGGTCCGTTCTCGATGAAAACTCTCCGACGCTTACCCCTCTCCTCACACGACCTACGATCTATACGCAATGTGGAACTGCTGTCGAGTTTCCTTCCTTCTGTCAAAGCGAGGCTTCAGGCCGTTCGTCATCACCCATCCCTGCCTTGACCGTTCCTCCACAGACCGCGAAGACGGACGATGGTGTCCACCAGATGGTTTTCTCCGTACATCAGAGCAGGCTTGTAGCTCAGCAGGAAGTTAACGCGGGTGGCGAGAGGGCAACATCACCTGATTGTCACCGTCAGGTGGATTCCTCAAGGGGTCTGATTTCCCATGTGGCTGAGAGGTTCGTTATTGATCTGTCACTAGCAATACTCATACTCATTGTGCCTACTAGTGGCCTCGAGGACCATGCTCTTATCGAAGATCCCATTCTCCCTTTACTTGGCCGCTTGCATGGATCACCTGTCAGGACGACCATCCATGCCCCTGTTGACCATTGTGCACAAACGACATCTTTGTTCCACGACACCTCTGAGGAACTCGTAAATAGGGAGGAACTTGACACAGAGCAGTTCGAGGAGGCACCTCAACCCTTACCTTCGAACCATGTCGTCCAGCCACAGTCTGTGATGGTATCAGTATCTCGCGAGGTCCTTCTCGACCAAAAAACCGCAGAACCCGAGCCCCGAACGGGGTATGTTGTACAGCATCAGGGAGACATCGCGACACCTGTGGCGGTGGAGCTCGACTCTGATGAGGGCCACTGCGAGGACCGGGAGGCCCTTGTGGCTATTCCTGAAGGTCACCAACGCTCTCCAGATAGTATTCCTCCCTGCAATGCAGCCACCATGAACCGTGAAACAGGAGAGGCCATAATGTCTCGTCCGGAGGAAGCTCCAGTCTTACACTCCCCCTACATTTTGATGACCGGGAGATCTCGCAAATCTTCAGCCGAAACTCAACACTATGCCGATGAATACGACAGTATTGCTAACGAGTCTTCAGTTATGGATCTCGATGTTACCACAACCATCCAGCAGGGCAAGGCGTGCATAGTGGACATGGAAGAAATTGCTGTCCACTGTTGTCCATCACGGGTTGTCAACCTACCAGATTCTCCCTGTACTAGGACCAGTGGTATACCCTCTGAAACGGTGTACAGCGACGTCGGGCTCAACATGGACTTCGGTGTTGGCAGGTGCGTGATGTAGACTATCTTCCTACTTTTCTACTGACCCCATCGAAGCCCTCACCCTTTGACACCACCGTTGCGACTCGAGACAACGGATGCAGCTTCTGAATCATTTTCCTCACCGACATCCTCACCTTCCATTAAGTTTGCACCGGAGGTTCGGACGAGCGTATTCGAAGATATTTACGATAGCCATGGGCAGATGAAGGCACCTTTGTGAGCAATATTGACGTGGTTTGTAGATGGCCAACTTGACCTAACATTAAGGCGGTTGGATTCTAGCGACCGCGACGGAGACACGTCGACAAGTGACAACCCACTCCAGATTGCAGTAGGGAACAAGTACCATTCCTCGAAGTCAGACGAGGAGACTACATTGCAACAGTCCGAAGTTGTACAGACGGAGATGGAAATTGATATTGTCACAGGATCGGCAACTCTTCTGTCCAGCCCACAAACCGAAGGAACCGCCTCGCAGCAGCAAGTTGTGGCCCCCGACGCTATTCAGCCGTCCTCGCATACAGAGAAGGCGCTGATGGTGTTCTCACCAACTGCGTCAGTTCCATATGTATCACATGTCACCGAAAGTTAACATTAATTCTAGAAACCTCGCCCTCTACACTCAGAGCCTCCAGAATGTCAGCCCGCCTCCTCCTGATCCTACCTCACCGGCGGACGATGAGGATGTTGGCTTGCAGGAGCTCTTTGTGCATGAATCGAAGTCACCAAATGTCAAGTAGTGAACTTTCCTCTGGCTCGCGTCGGCCATAGTACGTCAGGTTGGTGCGCGGTGTTATCTTATCTGATCTCTCTTTGTTATTAGCCTCAGCAACCAGACGGTTGATTCGTCGACCGGATCTCCTGCATCGAACGCTGGAAGTTTCGGAGAGGATGATCTGCTATGTTTCATCGATGAAATATTTCCGATGCTCGACCCTCTTCTTACGCGACCCACCGTCTCTGAGCAATGTGAAGCCGTCTCAGGCCGTTCATCACCACTTTTCCCTACCGCAGACGTTTCTTCACAGACTGTGGAAACGGATGAGGGTATCCACAAGATGCACATCTCTGTAGATCAGAGCGCCAGTGGACTTATAACTGTGCAAGAGGTCGACGTGGAAAGGGCGACGTCAGCTTATCCTCAACGTCAGCAGGGACCTGTCGACTCTTCAGGGAGTCCAATTTCCCTTGTGACTGATAGGTTCGTTGTTTCGATCTGTCACTGGCCAACGCTTGCTCAATTGTGTCGAACAGTTGTGTCGAGGATGCTCTTCTTGTTGTAGGTCCGATTCCGCGTGGGTCGTCTGTCAGCACCAAACCTAGAGTTCTTGACACTCGCATCGGAACGATATCTGCTTTGTTCAACGAAACCTCGGAGGGCCCCGCCAACGGAGACGGATTTAATGTTACACAGAAGCATGAGGAGACGCCTCCCTCGTCACCTCCGAACAACCAGGTCCAGCCCAATACCCCAGTATCTGAACACCAATCTCTCGAACCCATTCCCGATCACACAACCACAGAATTTGAACCTCGATCCCGATATGTTCATGTGGAGCACAAGGGAGATATCGCGACATTGAAGATGGAGCTCGGCCGCGATGAAGGCGATATCGAGGAATGGGGGGCTCTTGTGGCTATTCCTGATGATTGCCCAGGTTCTCCAGACAGTCTGCCTCCCTTCTATTCAGCCACTGGCACCCTGGGCGCCGAAGAGATTTGCGGTAGCTACGAGAAAAGGACAAGCAAGACATTATTGTGAGCAATCGTGAAGTCATTCGTAGATGATCGCTCTGACCTACCATTCAGGCTGCCGGGCTCTGTTGACTGCAATGGAAACACGCCGAGCGATGCTGACCGAGAGCAATCCGACTATCTTCCTCGCAAAAGCGCACACATTCTGTCCAGTGACGACCCACTCCAAAGTTTAGCAGGAACAGAGCGTCAGTGTTCGAAGCCAGACGAGGCGATATTGCAATGGTCTGAAGGTGAACATACCGAGGTCGCTATCACCACAGGATCGACACCTCTTGGGTCCAGCCCACAAACCGAAGAAACAGCTTCACAGCAGCACATTGTACTAGAACAGCAAGATGTCATTCCCGACGTTACCAAGCTATCATCGTATACTGAGAAAACTGATATGGTGCTCGCACCAATTGCGTCAGTACCCTATGTTTTACATGTCACTGCGAGCTAACATTAATTCTAGAAACGAGACGGCTTCGACTGCAAGCACAGACGGAGGATTCCGTCGCGGTCAGGCGAATCGAAGATGTCTGCTGCGAGACCAGCACCCATACGGTCACCCTTCACACTCAACGAGTCTGCAGTGCCAGCCCACCTCTTTCCGATCCTATCTCACCGGACGATCATGATGACGTGGTCCACTCACAGGAGCCATCTATGGATGAGTTACAATACCAATTGTCAAGTAACAATCTTTCTTCTTTCTCGCGTCGGCAATAGTACGTCGGTTGGAGCGTTGCGACATCTACCTCCTAATGTATTTTCTTTATTAGCTTCAACACACAAGACAATGACTCGTTGACTGGGTCGCCTGCTCCGACAGCTGAGGGTCTCGGCCTCGCGGAGGATGATTCTGGGTCCGTTCTCGATGAAAACTCTCCGACGCTTTCCCCTCTCCTTACGCGACCTACGATCTCTACGCAATGTGAGCCTGTTGTCGGGTTTTCTTCCTTCTGTCAAAGCGAGGCTTCAGGCCGTTCGTCATCACCCATCCCTGCCTCAACCATTCCTCCACAGACCACGGAGACGGACGATGGAGTCCACCAGATGGATTTCTCTGTACATCAGAGCGGGCTTGTAGCTCAGCAGGAAGTTAACGTGGAGTGCGAGAGGACAGCATCACCTGATTGTTACCGTCAGGGGCGACTCGCGGATTCCTCAAGGGGTCTGATTCCCCATGTGACTGAGAGGTTCGTTATTGAATCTGTCAGTGGCAAAACTCATACTCAATTGTGCCTACCAGTGGTCTCGAGGATCATGCTCTTGTCGGAGATCCCATTCTCCCTATAGTTGGTGGCGGTTTGCATGGATCACCTATCGGGACAACCATCCATACACCTGTTGGCCATCGTGCACAAACGACATTTCTGTGCAATGAAACCTCTGAGGATCTCGTCAATACGCAAGAATTTGATTCAGAGAAGCGCGAGGAGTCACCTACCCCGCCATCTCCAAACTTTGTAGTCCAGCCACCGACCGCGACATCATCGGGTTCTACATACCTATCTCCCCTCACCAATCCCGACCAATCCGCAGACCCCGAAGCCCGATTTACAGATGCCCATGTGGAACATCAGTGGGGCATCGTCGGACTTGAGGTAGAGCGTTCTGATGAAGGCGACATCAAGGACTGGGAGGCCCTTGCAACTAATCCTGAAGATCCTTTATGTTCCCCACATAATGTGCCTCCCAGTCATCTAGCCACCCGCACTGAATCAGGGGTGGCCATCATGTCTCCCCAGGACGAAGCCCCGGCCTTACCCCGAGAGTCTGAGGCCCAGCATATGTCATCTGGTGCCAGCAAAGAGAGCGACGCTACCACCGCCAGATCGTCCACAGTTTACCGTCACTACCGTGTATCCGACGCGTACGACGTGAGTTCTCGCCGCGCGAGAGCACGTGAGTCATCAACTGCGTGGAACTCGTTCTCTTCCGAGACTAGTAATTCCTCAAAGTTTGTTTTCACTTCTCCAATGGCTCTACCAGTCCCGCTTACCGCTCTGTCCATGATCCTCTCGCTTTCCTCGACAGTGCTTCTGGCTTTTTAGAGTTGGAAACAGCGCCCACAAATCAGGGACACGACTCTGGTATCATTGACGTCAACGACCTTGGGGAACGTTACGGAATTAGCACAAGTCTGCCAACGTTTGTTTTCAATTCAACATTTGGCCTGAGCGCGTCCTGACCTACCTTTTAGCGATGTAACACGAAACTCTGCGCTTGGTTCTGGGGCCCATCTGGAATCACTTCATATCGACCATCGTCGGAGCGACCATACCCACCTGGCTCTGCATCGAGCTGAGGCTGATTCACGGCAGCTGGACCTGCGGTTGTCCACGGTGAGTCAGGAAGGGGCGTTGGTGACTAAACCTGGGAGCCTACGAGAAGTCTTGAATTGGACCAGTGGACAAACACAAATGTCAGCGAGTCGCAACTCAACATGGATATCTCTGATGAACCAATTTTCAGACCCGAATCTTGGTCTTTCCGCCTTGCAGGTTCCTTTGCAGTCGGAGATCCATCAGTGCATCATGACCTTCCAGCTTCAATTTCTCTGAATAATTTCCTCAGGAGCGTTCATCCCCCCCTTCAAGTTATGTGGTCCTCTCGCAACCAACATAAAACACCCCCAGAAGCGTGGCCAACTTTGGTTTGTCTGCCTCCATCACAAACTTGTGCTGCGCGTTGACATTCCTCCGAAGTTATGTGAAGGAAGGGGATGAATCGGACAGGTTTAAGTCTGTAGATGTTGGCTTCGATGCCTCGTCCTCATCAAGTCCAGTGCCTCGAGAGCCTATGGTGCGTTGCAAACGTTCATTTTGCGGTTCTCTAAAGACATTTTTCCCGTCAGCAACGCGCAAGTAGCAGTTCTCGTGGATGATTCGGCTTCGGTAATCCGACGGTCAGATCATTTCCATGTTGCCGACTGACGACGATATTCTAGTTGAAAAAATGGGGCCCCCGAGTGAGAGACGCTCTTGCAGGGCTGGTCAGCATTATCAACCGCTATCACGATGCATGGAAGGGAATAGACTTGTTCTTCCTCCACGAGGAAGAGTGCTACGGCGAAGTGGAGGTGCGGAAGATCGACGACTCTCAAAGTCAAGATCAAAGCATTCTCGATGACAAACAGACAGGCAAAGACGTCGGGCTTACATCGCAGTCTACGTGTCCCCATGGTACGCAGCTCCTGGCGATTTCTGGACTGCAGTATGAGCCTTTCCCCAGATGCCTTGCTTTTTGACAAAATAGTGGATATACTTAATCATCTCCACCTCGTCAATGCACCTCTTACGGACCACAATCCCATTATCATTCTGGTGATTAGTGACGAGTCATCCAGTACGTCATCTCTTGTGATGGGACGGTTTCAGAACAACCTTTTGATCGCATGTCCAGTGAACCACTACAACGTGATCACCAATGCTGTCAAGAATAGCTACGGCAGGGATAGCAGCATCAGCTCACGACTTCGGTTCCTGCTGTTGGTTATACCTAGTGGAAATGAGCAAACAAGGTCTATCCCCGAAGAACAGCTTTCCTTGGTAGAAGATGCCTCTGTAAGGACTTGTAGCCGTATAGTCGTTGAACAGTACTAACTAAATGACGCAGGGCACTCTCAGCGTCGACATACGCAATCCGTCTGCCGAAAATCTCGATGCAGAATACTTGATCAGAGCGGTCACACGAGTGTGCCCACCACCGTTGTTGAAGGAGATGTCGTGAAAGTCACCATAGGTTACTAGTTCGCGAACACTCTTGAACATGCCAGGGCCGTCCTTCGTCATTGTACTTCTACACGTGGCCCCTCCATTGCCGTTCCTATGATATGTACATAAAATTTGATACTCTACTCGTCGTCCCCAAGGCTCCAATCCTTGTCCCATCTTCCTCATCCCATCTCAGAGTCCCCCGACACAATGTCCTCGTCATCGGCAGCATAGTTCCCCTCTCGAAGGATACACTGATAGTTGTCCCACATAGCTTGAGCAATGCGATCACGGAATAACCGTGCTGCCTGTGCATCTTCATCCTCTGCGTCCTCTTCAGCACCTCCCCCTCTCCTTGTGGACCGGAACGAAACACGACTACTATATCATCATTCATTTGATCCCTTTCTCCTTCAACGACATCTTCTATATCGTGAATGCGGATAAAATTGTGTATGCAGCATAGGGCTGCAGGGATCCGGGCCTGAATATCCATACTGTACTTGGGAGGAACTATGAGTATCCTGAAACGGCGCTTGAGTACTCCGAAGATAGGTTCCATGACGCTCCGTGCGGATGCATGCCGAAGATTGAACAATTCTTCTTTATTTGCTGGCCTAGTATGAAATTGTTTCATGGAATGGGCCTAGGAGATGTAGCATTGACGTACCTCAGTTGTGCTCGACGCCACTCGGCAAGTGATAGCGGACTCCTCGGTACGGCACAAGTACCTCGGGACGCAGAGGGAAACCAGCGTCTCCAAGGAAGTACTTTCCGTTGGGAACACGCCAGTTCTTTGAGCATGCATCCTGGTATATCCGTGCATCAGTAGCCGATCCCTCCCACCCCGTAAGTGCATATGTGAATAGGAGATCGAAGTCACATGTAAAGAGACAGTTTTGTGAAACAAAACCTTTGCGGTTTCGAAATGCTGGCCGGGATCGTGCACTAGGTGCTGCATTGATGTGGCTAGCATCCACGACACCAATAGCATCCTTGAAAAAGGGCCAGAACCGGGGATTGTTGCGCATCTTGTTATGAATCTTGTCGCTGGCTGGCATATGAACATATCGTGTATAGAATGGCGGGGATGAAAATATAAAGAGCATTTTGCGAAAATACCTGGCGAAAGGAGTGAGGCCCTAATGTCTCCACGTCTAATCATGAATATGAACCGTGAAATGGTCTCCTTTGACCTTTGGAAGCGCTCCCCAACATGCCTGGTTGTCAAGCCAGTGACACTCAAGTAGAGAAAGATTGCAAGTTGTTCTTCGAGTGATACGAACTCTGAGTTGCCGTGACCAAGTTCTCGAAGCTCTGTCATGAGATTTGCAAAGACGTGGGGATGTACACCGAGTTCACATCGGATCCGTTCTGGGTGGCCCAGGAGCAGCTCTATAACCCATGCTTCTCCGGTAAGTGCTGAGGTGTGATCAGGCTCCGGTATTTCCGAGTCCTGTCCTTGATGATGGCATCCAGTAGAACGGAAGTAGCAGAGATAAGTAGCAGAGCTGTATACTGTATGATTCGTTGTCGGATCAGTGCTCGATGATGATTAGTCTCTAGTTCAGAGTCCATTGTTGCGGAATGCAGCACAAGGTCTCAGTAGGGACGTTCAAAGTACAAAACGGCACCGTTTTGGAGGCGTTTTGGGCGTCGATTTGGGAGTGGTTTTCGGATTGACGAACCCCAAATCGATTCTCGAAACTGAGGACTCGATTTCGGCAGCCTTTGGGCGGCAAACGGTCTGAGCTTGAAATCTTCTCAAGCCACCTCTACAGTTTTTGGTTCTCCGCCTCGTCATCATCCTCCTTGTTGCATCCGTCGTCGTGGTCGATGGCCAAAGCCGCAGCTCTGCGCACACCCGGGAAGTATAACTGCGACCCACAAAAGAGACGGTGCGGTCACGGCTGACTCAGCGCGCAGTCACAGCGTGACTGTTATCGTCCACCACCACTGACACATTGACCCGCCACCGCAGTGACACCCACACCGCACGCTCCCCGGCCCCTCCAGCACACGCCGGGCACCGAGGGAACGGATGACCAACCCAAGACAGCAAGCGGGATGCCCCAACGGGGCATCCGACGATGATGCGACGTGACGAGACGCGACGCGAGACCAGCTTCGATCTTAGCTGCACGTCTGTCCCCCCCCCCTCGGGTGCACCAGCTCAGCACCGATTGGCGTCAGATCAACAGATCCAGCCTGCGCAGTGACTCAACGTTCATGGCGCGGCTGGCTCCCGCCGTTTGGAAGGACGTAAACGCGATGTCACAGGTGAGCAAACTCACCTCTTGTAGGGCCGAGAAAGCCAGGTCACCGCTTGCCATAGGAGGACCACCGGTTCCCGCAGCAGAATCGCGTGGACTAGGTGGCGAGAGAAATGGAGGCATCGTGTGGTTGGAGTCGACGACGGCTGGTGAATGGGGCTTTTTTAAATGCAGTGGGAGGGATGGAGAAAGCAGAATATCGCTTCGTTACCCTCCCCTTCCCACCCTCTTGCACAGCGTCTCACATTTATTTCATTTGGTTCATTCTGCACTAATTCGGCTATTCATGCTCGCATTTGATTGGGTTTAATAGATTTACACGAGACTAATTGGGCCAGTATAGCCAGACCTTACCCTCCCTCCACCCAATTTTCCAGTCTTTATAGCGTGTCACGTCCATTCTGACCCAGGGCTCGCACTGTTTTTTTTACCATGTACACTAGGTATCGGTCTGGCCACTGTACATTAGGTCCAATTTCACGTGGTCTTTCCCCCTCCGGGGGGAGACCGATTTTGCTGGCTCAACTCTCGTCTTCGCTCCGAATGGCCGAGTTCAATTGAGCCTCTTGTATACTAGGTACTCCGTTTCCGCTGTATTTGGCTCAATTTCACGAGACCTCAGCGCACGAAGGGAGCCGTCTTCGCTGGCTTCGTCTCATCTGGCCGAGATCAATTAGGACAAGGAAAATCTAATATGTAGTACTATATTCTACCTTCTCTGATGTTGAAACTCCGACATACCATTCTCTGCTGAGAGCCGAAATCAGCACTTGAAAACAGCTCGAAAACCAGGTCAAAACCAGGTATATCAAAGCTGAAAGTGGTTTTCAGTGATCCAAAATGATTTCCAAAATGACCTCCAAAACACCTCCAAAACCACAACTGTTTTGTACTTTGAACGTCCCTAGTGTTCAACTTGAAATTAGTGTACCGATGAGGTTGAAACTCGGGCTTCCAATCTTCCCACCATAAAGTCAACGGTGTGCCCCGGGCCAGGCCTCCGTTCGCGTCACTTGGAATAAGTACTACGCCGGTGTTACATCAGATACCAGTAGACAGGACTCGAATGGCCCAGCCAGGCGCCAGTGTTCGTCCTCGATTCTCCCCTTCTCCTGGCGACACCTATGGCCAGATCTATAGAATACCAACACCTCTGATATCCAACACAGAAATCGAGCAATGGGTGCCAGTAATTAGTTGCCCAGCCGATTTTCCACTCGAGTTGGTAAGTCGTCCCGCCTTACAGTTGCAATCATTACATGAAATGTACATGATGTTTTCCAGTTCGAGACTGCTGTTGACCAGCTCATCCACCATCCAGAATATAACTCGACCCTCATTCTTCGGTCAGAGACAATCAGTGAAACGTCATACACCGAAGATAACTCATCAGGCGTGCTACAACTTGAAGGTTACCGTCCCGTCCACAATATCCATCGTAGACTCCTCCCTCGGCGACCAGGACGCGACACCGCTCTCGAACAAAACTGTACGCTCTACGCCTCCGCGACCGACGAGTTCGCGGCTATACCCTCTACCCTCGTTCTGACCCCTCTGCTCGCCCGTGGAGAGTCGCTGCCGTATTATCATCCTAACGTCCGACATCTCGCCTTTCGCTACATCCCTTCAACTCCAGCGACGTTACGTATCGAGGCCATCGTGTTACCCCAGACACCTATAGACCTTAATTCGAGGCTGTACCGCACGTCTCTGGCGCTCCTCGACACGCTTCATCGGTATGGCTGGGGCGCACTGACGAATTACCAGAAACGTGTAAAACACGACTGTATAATTCCGAGGGAGGAATATCAGGATCTGTATCTCGTTATGCGAGAGCGATACAAACATTTGGTGGGTGAATGGAAGGAGGTGACGGATCCGCTCAAGCATATTTTTGAGGTAGGTGCTGGGGTGATCAGTAAAGTGATTTTTACTGACCGAATGCGCAGGATATCGGGATCGCAACATATTTGATACTTCTTTGGAAGAAGTCGTTTGAGGGATCCAATGGGAGTTTCGATAACACTGCATCTGATTCTGATCCCCCTTGGAAGCGCTTGGCCTCGTCCACCAGGTGCATTCCTAGATCTTGGGTGAGTCTGCCAGGGGGAGTTCTGCACCTTTGCTCACGAATGCTCCTAGGTGCGGAAACGGCTTCCTCACACATATTCCTTGTCTCTGAGGGTTACGAAGGTCACGGAATCGACCTCCGTGCACGGACATCATGGAGTCACTATCCAGAAAGTACCCGAGCAGCACTACACGTCAACGCACTTCGATCCGACCCAATACACCAGGAGTGCATCTAGCACTCACAGTGACATCCCCTACCTAAGACCCGGCGTGTTTCTCATTGGCAACCACGCCGACGAACTGACGCCTGGCTCCCTGTCATTGCGGACGCTCGAGAACGCGTCGGGTTACCTCTCGATACCTTGCTGCTCGTGGTCCTTCGACGAGCGGTTTTCGCGCTCGTCAACCGCCAAGTTCTCGGATTCGAATCTAGGGTCCATCGTGGATGATACCTTTGTTGATGGACTGAATCTGGGCGGTGAGGGTGCCAATCGGAGTCAGTACTCGATGTATAGGATATGGTTGGCGAGCTTTGAGTCAGTGGTTGGGATGGAAGGTGGAGTGCGATACACTCCGTATTCCTAGCACCCGCAACTGGGCCATTATAGGCATGTCCGTTTCTTGCAACGAGTCGCAGTGAGACTGAAGGAAGCTTTAGCTCGCGAACGACTCAACGAAGACGCGAAAACTTATTCGGAGCGGGCACTAGACATAATCCACGACGTAGTACAGAGAGGGGCATTCAAGACACGACAACCAGAAGGGAAAGCTGGTGATCATTGAGGCTCCACCAGGACATCGTGACAAACATATATACATCATCACATTGGCGGGGTAAGGAATAACTGGAACGGAGATTGCTCTCGTTCTCCCTCCTCAGTCATCCTCTTGCATTCCTCGAGTAGCTCTCTCAACTCTGCCAGGCTAACGCTTCCGCTCCGCTCCTCCTCATCTGTGTAATACTCGATCTCCTCATCTTCCCCACTCTCGTGCCCTTCCTCCTCCGGATCCTGGGGGAGATTTCCAAGCTCTCCTGCAGAACAATCCTCAAGCCTCACGGACATCTTCGCGCACATCTCCCACCACCCCGCCCATCGCTCGTAACACGAATCCGCAGGTCCGTTCATATCATTCAAGTCCTGCAGCACTCTTGGGCTCAAGACCCTCACCCTCTCCAACTTTTGGAAACGTGACTTTGTGCAGTGCTTTGAAGTTGCGATCGTTTGTGCGCTGGACCATCATGGTCCGCACAGGATCGGACGTCCGCGTACGCTGCGGCACAGCCTACGCCGAAGGCGTGCAAGAGTCCGTGTAGACCGATATGCTGGATATGGTCGTGTGGACGGTTGGCGAGCGTGATGGGTAACATCGCCACGTCCTCGTCGTTCAAATCAGGATTAGGGATAGGTGCGATCTTCCAATCGAGGTTGAAGCAAAACGTTGTTAGGAAAGGACAAAGGTCCAGGATAGTACGGACATCGAGTGCTGGAATGCAATTTAGATCGAGGAAGAGAAGGGTCGTTCCATGTTGAGCGAGGAAAGAAACTACGTCCGGGAGATCGTGTCGGTTTGTCCCAAAGTCGAAGGAGAAGCTGCGCAACATGGGAAGGGACCACTCAGTTGCCTGCTCTAGAAAGTCTTGGAAAAAGCCTTTCAAGAAGAGCTGCTGAAGATTTGGCAGCTTCAGCTTGACGTCTTGTGCAGATCCCAGGGTGATGGTGTCTGATTCCTGTACCGCTGCGTCGAATTCGACGTGGACGGCTACAAGATTGGGTAGTGTGTCTAGTGCCCAGATTACTTTGGAAAGGAGTTCAGATGGCACATGCCAATGTACGGTCCGTAAGTTATGGCAATATGTGCCCAGTGTGTCCGCTATAGGCCCAAATGCACTGGACATCGGCCAGTCGACGATGAAGATCTGGAGGTTCGGGCACTGCTGGAGTATAGAAATCAGTGGATTCTCAAAGTCATCCATTGTTGGACCGCGTCCACTGAGGAAGTGCGTTATATGGAGGCGTCTGGCCCACCAGCCCAGAGACGGATCCCGGTCTAGGATGCTGCAGAGGTCGCGCAGCTTGGTGGGATCGTCGAAGAAGAGGCATCGGACGAGAAACTCTGTACCGAGCCTCCGCCACGTTTTACACGCAGTGATGATAGACTGGACCGATTTGTAAGACATGGGGATCCGAAGGAAGATGCCAGACGTTAGATACCTTCTTTGTAGCATAGCTGCGCCGTTGTATCATGTTTATGGTATCTCGTGGGGTTCTGACGATCCAGCCACCCCAGAGTAATTTATACCAGGTCGATTGCGCCATGGCGGATTGCAAGCCCGGGTAGAATATGACGTCCTCGTCAGCGGCAAGGTCAAAGATGTGTGACCAAAGTTCAGGAGGGAGTCGTTCGGCCATCTTGATCGTGGTATGATTCCGTATTCGACACTGAGAAGTTCTACGAGCGTGTCGGTAGGTACTGGCGGTAACTGACTGATTGAGTTCTTGCGAAGATTTCGAATAACACCTACAGTATAGTGAGTCGCGCGAATGATCGCACCTGGGTGTTCGAAATGCACAAACGCGCGCACAACTCACGTGATCATTGTAGGACAAATTCCCACGCCACACTCGTTGGGTCACCTGGCCTGGGTCACGCTCCCTGTTGATCGCGGGGCAACGAACCAACCATGCCCTCATGATCAATCAGCTGCAGGCAGGAGATTGTGCTTGTGAAGGAGTCTGTCGGTGGTTTGTAGGAGGCAGAATTCGTTCTGTAAAGCTGACCTGCTCTGAATTGGGGTGGGCAGGCTGAGCCCCTGACGGAGCACTGAGATGACGAGCAGTACAGTATTGGCATTACAGCAGTTAACTACATAGTCACTGGTGGAGTTCGCTACAGGGTCCATTTTTACGCATTGGGTGCTCTTCCTACGCCCTGGGATGGTATATAAGCTCTCCGGCTATTTCCACTCTTGATCCTTCCCCTCACCCGCACTGATCTGGCCACTTTCACTTTACCTCCATCGAGCTCACTCTGAATACCATGGCTGAGGTCCAAGCGTCTACCGTCGAGATTAACGATGCCATCTTCTGCACCCACTTGAAAGAAGTTGTACGTGTCACAAGAGCGCTTACCCCACATTACCCCGCACTGCAGTGCACATTGATCGGCTGATGACCTTATGTTTTATAGTGCAACGAATGCAGTTACGACGGGAGGGAGGAGAATGATGGTTTCTACGGGGTTGATTTGATTATCTAACGCTTGGATTTCATGAGCTTACACTCCTGCTTTGTGTCTCAGTTCGACGCCGCGCCTCGAGACCCCATCGAACCCCCAGCTGTGACCACCAACAAGGATGGTGTCTACCAATGCAAGAAGCATGGTTCCGCTGGTAAGCATCCAAGCTCATTACTGTTTCTGAACCTGTTCTGAACGGTATGCTTAGAGTGCAACCAATGTTTCGGCTGGAAGAAGCAAATCACGAGAGCGAGGACAGCCGCGAAGAAGGCCGGTAGAAAGTAACCGAATACACCCCTCGTGTAGAACGAATAAATGTTTCAACAGTGTATATGGAAGCCGTTCTCTGATATCTCTGCTACCTCCTGTCCAGGCAAATGTTTTGCCGCGGGTGAATCAGTAGCAAAATGCATTTTTGGACGTTTGTCGGTGACAGACGTTGCACGTGCTTCGTCAGAGTCAGAGTCAGTTTGTCGAGGTGTCTAACTTTCCTGGAGGGGGACTGGAATAACAGAAAGTAAAGATTATAGCATTTGAAAGGAAGAGCGGCTATCGCCCATCCGGTCTCGGTTCTGCGAAGTTGACATTAGCATAGGCAGACGGATTGCAGGGAGCATGATATACTTACGGGACCACTGTACACTCAGAATCAAGTTATCGTAGCCCTTTCCGTTCAGTTTCTCCATTGCGCGCTGTGCGATAGCTTTATCCTCGAAGCTAACGAATGCAAACCCTTTCCCGATGCCAGTTTCCCTGTCGCGACCAACATACACCCTCGCCACACGGCCGAACGCACCAAAGAGCTCGCGCAAGTCATTCTCTTCCGTTTCCTCTGAGATATTTGTAACGCGGAGTGTAGGTAGGTCTTCTCGTGAGCCAGGTCCTCCCAGCCGGGACATTGACTCTCCGGCGCCACGACCACCAGCACGCATCGATGGAGGCACATACTTTCCACCCGTTGTTGGGGCCGGAGCGGCATCAGTAGGAGGAGGAAAGTCGTCTGCTGGCGGTATCTCTGAAATTTGGTACATCAGAGCTAGAATGATACAAGAGGTTGTGAATAGCTTACCCGCGGTCTCAAGGCCAGCGAGCGAGTCTTTGTAAGGACACTTGGCTGTAAAGTGGTCCCCTTTACATAATCGACAGACGACTTTGCCGGCACCCGCTTTAGCAAGCTCGACCTTGATATTCTGTTCTGCTGATGGTTCGGGTTCTGATGACTGATATCAAATGGAAATAGTTCATAGGGTCAGCACGAATAAAGGAATTTAAAAGCGTACCCTGTTGCCAGAGGTCAATTTGAGGGTAACATTTTCACCAACGGTTGTGGTAGCACGATCAGGGCCCTCCTTGTTACCTCTCTCTTTGCCGAATTTTGACCACTTTTTTCGTTCGGCAACGGTGTGCTCTACTACAGATTTCTGTAGAGTCCGCTTGATCTTGCGGGTGATCTGTAGCCGAGCAGCGAGAGTGGTGTTGCAAATCGTTTCATCAGCTTGTATGCCTGACTGATAGAGATGTCTTCCTCACTTTAACTTTCTTCCCCTCGTCATTGATAGCGTATTCGATCGTTACACGGATGCCGTTCTCATCAATGTAGTCTTCGACCTTTGGTTGATCTACAGAATTGCAAGCGTCAGCCACAAGGCTCCTTCACCCAAGGGACCTTGAGAAGCCTTGAGCAAGATAATTGCTCACCGAGCTCGTCCACATCATCTGCCCACGAAGTCTTTTGTATACCACTAACATCTCGTTAACTCCAGATCGGAAGCTCGACCAACGTACTCACACAGCAGCTGCCATAGTTGTGCGAGCTCACAGTTCGTTGTAGTGTAGTGTTTACAAATGATCCTGCTCAATTACTGTAAAACTTTGGGACTTGGAATAAGCTGTGCAGCCACGTGCTTCTGACGCGAATGGAGGTACCAATCAACGCGCGCGGTGCTGCACTCTGATAAGAATCATAAGATGGTAACTCGGCTTGCGGGTTGCCTCTCTACCTCCCTTGTCGCCCAGGGATCTCTTCAGATCAGTAGGTTGTTGAACCGTACATTATTTGTCAGGGAAAATGTCGACTGACATTGGGGTCAAATACGCCCCGCCATATGTCTCCCGGCCCCCTACGTCACGCGAACAACTCACTATCAACCTGCACCAGTGGCAGAACAAAGGCATTAAATTCGTCCGCATCCAATGGGTCGATCTCATCAACAACATCCGCTTCCGAGTCCTCCCAATCTCTCACTTCTGCAACCTTCTGACCACGGCGCGACCAGGAGTAGCGTTGACGAAAACGGTGCTTGGACTGGTGTTCATCCAAACCGCTCCTGGATTTGGCGCCGTCGGAGAGTACCTTTATGTCGTGGACACGTCTTCGTTTCGTCTCTGTCCTTATGCTCCAGGACATGTAGTGTTTTTTGGGTTCCTCCAAGAGAAAGTACCCGTCCCACTTCCTAGTGGCCATCCCTCGAAGTGTCACTTTGCCCTCGCACTCAGTTGTTGCGCCTCGTAACGTCAGCGAACCCAGAGATCCACGGTCACCCTTATCACTCACTTATATGCCTGTAGGTACGCAGCCGACAAACTCGGCGTCCAATTCCTGGTTGGCATTGAGACAGAATTCATTCTCCTCAAATCAACGAACCCGGTCATTGCCGTAAACAACCATGGGTGGTCCAACTCCCCTGCCCTAGCAACAGGGACCACCGAGACCAAGGTGTTGGAAGAAATCGCCGATGCCATCCAGGAAGCCGGAATCGAGCTTCAGATGTACCATTCAGAGGCCGCTCCTGGCCAGGTTTGTCCATGGTAGAATATAACTCTTCATTGTTTCTGATCGTGATTCGGGTTCTAGTACGAAGTTATCACGGGCCCCTTGCCGCCACTGGAGGCTGCGGATGCTCTGGTTCAGACTCGTGAGACGATCTTCAACATCGCGAGCAAGCATGGCTTGCGGGCTACACTTGCCCCAAGGTTAAATGTAGACAACTGTGAGTAGTTAGACATCCTTACATATAGTAGGCAGACTAAACGATCTCTAGGCGGAAGCGGCGCCCACACCCATATCTCTGTGCACGGTGCCCAACGTGGAACATCCCGTTCCGAGTACCTGACCCCCCTCGAGTCCTGTTTCCTCGCTGGACTCCTGGAGCACCTCCCCTCCGTCACAGCCTTCACACTGCCCCTCCAGGCCTCATATGCTCGCATGCTGGATGGCATATGGTCTGGAGGAACCTGGGCCTGCTGGGGTGTCGACAACCGCGAGGCACCCGTTCGTCTCTCGAACGCCACGTCTCCTTCCTCGCGGAACTTTGAGATTAAGTCAGTCGATGGGACGTCTAGCCCGTACCTGTCTCTCGCAGGACTTCTGAGTGCCGGTATCATCGGCATCAGGGATACTCAGGAGCTGACGCTCAAGAATTGCGTGGGGTCACAAACAGCTGCTCAGATGACGGCCGCTGAGCGCAAAGGGATGGGCATCACGAAGCGCATGCCTTTGAACATCGAGGAAGCGAGACGATACTTACTTCAAGATAGTGCTGTCGTAGAGCTTCTGGGCTCTGAGCTTGTGAATGCCTTTGTCACTGTCAATGAGGTAGGATTTCCTTTACCAGTCTCGATCATGGCTCATGCTCGCCACGTTCGCAGACTCTGGGGAAAGGGATGGAGCGTCATGATGGGGAAATGGAATCCGATGTTGTGGCACGTCTGGTTGAGAATTATTGAGGATGCTGCCGGGATCATGCATCGAGATATGTAATCGCTCTTTATCCAATTGACGTATACATTCAGGAGATCGGTCATCGGTACGATGTGAGGTCTTGCTTCAATGTTGCGCTAGCGAAGATCAACGCTCATGGTGCGGGAAAACGTCGCAGGCATCAACGACATCCTACCCCCACAAGGCAAGCACAGAGCGGTGTTATGATCACCTTGGCGGAGGGAAACTTCTGATGCTATTCAATTAGTGGGACTCAGCCGGAAAGGGCAAGCAAGTTACGCTCGGTACATGGGTGACATGTTCTGAGTATCCTCCGGGTCTACAGGCTTATCGATATACCAGTGCATCCGCCATTGGATCCTTTCACCGAATAAACATCTTTCTCAGTCTATCGAAGCCCAGTACAGCTACCAGGAACTCTTAAGTGGTTCTCCTCCATCCATCATTTATCCGTCTGTGCCTGTCACGCGCAGTCTTCCACTTCTCGCCGATAATACAGGACAATAACGTTATAAGTGCTGTACATGTGGGTAGAATGTCCTGAAACTTCAGAAAGGCACATGCTGACCCAAACCGCTCGCCCAACCCTGCAACGAAGGCCCGATGGAACGTAGCAACGGCTCTTGTCTACTAGCTATAGCTAGTGGCAATGCTCCTTGTTCTTAACTTGTGCTACACCATCGAGATTCAAGAACCTTGTGTAACGTGCCCGGTGATTACGCGCCCGAGCACCGATGGCGGGCTCACTGTTCAGCCTGAACATACTTTTGGCGACTGCGGGAAGATGATGATCCCGCATGACCTGATGAGAGGCTTGTGACCCGTCGGAGTCCGTACGATCCGCGGTCCCAGAATGCATCCTCTGGAGCATTCTTCGATCGATCAGTAATACCAATGGCGAGTCCAACCTCTGGCCACTTGCTCTGGTCCATGAGGAGTCCATGCATGGCCTCGAACGACCTTTACCTCACAATTGTACTACTCCAGCGACCGGCCAGTGGATGCTCCCTTCAAGGACGTCGCAGGCGCGGATTTCACACGCAAAGTTGTTTAAATTCTGGTCTATAACCAAGCGCAGATTATTCGCGCGAATATACTATGCGTAAACACGGACAACGATTACAACGAGTGGACACGAAAGGAACTAACTTTCAGGAGGTACCCGAGCTAACTTCTCCGCCAAAATTGCACAAATTTAAAAGGAAAACATGCCACCTCCTAGGAAGCCTAGTCGTCGAGGACATGCATGGGTAGAGAGACTGCACCTGCACATAGAGTGTGACAAATAATAAAGGAAAATAACTTTGAGGCGGGTCCAACTGAGAGGGACTTCCCACCCTTGTAAAATCAAGAAAACAATTAAGAGAAACACCACCTCCTAGGAAACCCCAGCCCTCGAAGGCGTACAAGAGCACGCACAGACCACATCTCACGCCTGAGCGACGGCACGAGGATCTTTCTCTTGCTCGCTCTCGTGCGAGGTCGACTCGGTTTGGGGGGGCACGCGGTTGCCACTGGAGGTGTTGTATTCGGACCTGGGCAGGAGCTCGGACTCGATACCGACGTAGTCGTAGGCAAATTCACCCATCTCAGCATCATCGACACCGACGATCTCGGTCTCTTCGTCGCAGCGGAGACAGAGACCTGGGATGTAGTGCATGATCCAGAGAATGACGGTCTAATATCGAGGAGGGCAAAGAGAGTCAGGGGATGGTGTGTAACGAGAAAAGAAGCAACTCACGGTCATGACGAAAGAGTAGGAGAGACCAGAGACGGAGTCAGCCAATTGGATACCGAGTTGGCGATAGTTGTGGTCGAGCCAGCCACCTGGAATGACAGTGATGCCATCGGCACCTGCGACGCTTGCTTGCGCAAAGAGACCAGTCAACACGTTGCCAACAATGCCACCGACAGCGTGGGATGCGAAGATCTATCGATTGATTGATGGGCATAGAAGAATGACGATGTTTGGTAAGTACTCACATCCAGAGTGTCGTCGTATTTGAACAGGAATTTGAGCTGGGTGGCAAAGTTGCAAAGTGTACCAGCCATGAAGCCGAACAGGACAGCAGCAGGGGCACCGACGAATCCTGAACCAGGTGTGATGGCAACGAGGCCAGCAATGGCACCAGAGCAGAAGCCGACAACGGACCACTTGCGTTCCAGGCGCCAATCCTGGAAAAGGAACGTAAAAAACAATCCAGCAAAAGCAGCTCTTCAGAAGGAGCTTACCCAGAGCATCCAAGTCAAACCGCCAACGCTAGCGGCCAAGTTGGTGACGATGCAAGCCTCAGTAGCACGCAAGTTTGCGGACAAAGCTGAGCCGCCGTTGAAACCGAACCATCCGAACCACAGGAAGACTGTGCCGAGAACCACGTATGTAGTGTTGTGGGGCTTGTAAGCGAGTCTCTCGGTTCCGTAGCCACGGCGTTTTCCAAGATAAAAGGAGATAGCCAGTGCGGCAGATCCAGAGGAGATGTGGACAGGAGTTCCACCAGCAAAGTCAAGGCCACCAAGGATGAAATGACCAACCATTGGGGTTCCATGTCCAGCAAGCGATAGGGTCATAAACGAGTGTTGACCAAACGAAAACAAACACGAGGAGGGGTCCTAGACGACTGCGTTCTGCGACGGCACCAATGGCGATCATCGGACTAAGAAGCAGGACTGATTAGGGCAAAGCTGCCGATATTGATCGAATGACATACGTGATAGCAGCGAACATGAGTTGGAAGACGCAGAAAACAATGGCAGGAACACGAGGACTACCGACGGAGGCTGATTCAAAACATCTTGCAGAGCAAAATACTCTGGTCGAATATAAGAGCTTGATCGAACGGAAATCAAGGGAGAGACATACTGAGGTTACCAATATATTTGCCGGCGGTGTCACTGAAGGCCAAAGAGTATCCCCAGAAGAACCACTAAAGTGGGTTGAGAAGAGGGCAAGAGAAGGAAGGTGGAGAGATTACTGCACCTGAAAAGAGACGACTGCGACGGTCATCATGCTAAGGTAGATCATGCTGAGGGCATTTTTTCTCCGCAAGAGGCCTGAGTAGAAGAAACCGACTCCTGGTATCATAATCCAGACCAGGGCAGTGGAAGCCAACGTCCAAGCGATGTCACCGAGGTTGTACACGCCGGACGCCGTATCAGTAGACCATTCAAGGTCGCCAGCTGTAGGAGGTGAGTCATTTTTTTTTCTCATTGCCATGTAGTATTTCGTCCGTAACGAGGAACTCACAAGCATCGTAGGTAACGTTGACCATCTTGCCAACAATTCAAGCAATCCGAAGTGATAAGCTTGAGGGCAAAAGGAGTGCTCTGTTTCTTTGTGGGGGGAGATGATGGACGTCCGTGAAAGAGAGCCACACAGGGTGTAATATACACGATGGACTGGACTAGAGAGTGAAATTTTGAAATCCCACAAGGGCCGCCTTTTATGAGGCTTGTGAATTTAGCAGGTAACTTTGATTCTACTTGGCACAGATAAGAGCGCCGCTGACAAATGAGGATCAAGAGAGGGGAGCGCTATCAGCCAATGATGGGCGAATGTTGATTGGTGGAGGAATACTCCGCAGAACGCCTCCTAATCGGGCTATCTTTTGACAAGTCGGTCACATGACTCATAGTCAGGTACAAAAAAAAAGATGATCAAATCGCACCCGCTCAGCTCAGCATCTGCATCAGGCCGCGCTCATCCCAAAAAGATGTCCAGTTGCCGTCCTGTGATCTTCTGGCAGTCAAGTTATTCAGATACTATGAATTGGTCAAGTTCACATACGTTACCTTGAACGATCTGCTGTGGGCACTGTTCTCCGAGAGCACACCACCACACTTGACAGGTGTTTGTCGCGATCGTACGATTTGATCTGAGGTGTCCATGTCAACCGACTCCGCTTCCCACTCTCCCCTCCTCGACACGACGTCTCAGCCTCAGGCCTCAGGGCTTACTCGAAAATAGATGACATTGACACGCGTAAATCGATTTCAACGACAGCGACAGGGAATAATTTTCCATCAAAAGCGGATTCAGACACTGCATCTATTTCAAATCCACGAAATACACACAGGATGACAAGCTTCTCAAGCCCACCTTGGCTATGCTTCCGTCCTCCGCTGAAGCAACTACACTCACCAAGAATCTTGATCCAGCCCTGTGAGTATCCATCGCGGGAGACGTCGTACGCTGTGCATCCAGTATCCTTCGATGCAGAGCTACCCGTTTTTTTTCTTGGCTTGAACACCACTTACGTGGTCATACCATGCGGATTGAACGTTGCTCTTGTGGGAACTTCTTGATGCGGATCCACAGCATGCAGTGAAAAATCGGTACATGGAAGGTCAACGCCGTGACCTGGAAGATGAGGTATGTACACACTAACGCAATATATATGCTGAGTGTGAATTAGAACCTACTTCGAAGATGGGAAACACAGCACCTCCTGAAAAATGAAGCCCGTTGCCATCACGAAATGGCGGAACGCCGGTGGGCTATGTAACAATTGACCGGGTCTGATTCTGTGTGTTATTATACGCAGTCGAAGCAGGCCATCGTGTCGCGTGCTTGGTCTCCATCGTTGTATCGTGGATTATCAGGCGACAACTGTACCTAGTAGTTATTGTCGAGGTGTCGAGGTGTCCCCAACGTGTTTCCGATGCTGACAAACTTATTTGCCCATGTTTGGCAGCAGCTTGAGACTTCCTCCCCTGGACAGATCTGAAGAACTATAGCTAGTTACATGGCGAGCATTCTACTCAGTGCTGCAAGACGCCAGGTGCCTTTCAGGCCTCACGTCTTGCGCAATGCACCGTCTTTCTGAAGCAAATGCACATGTCCCCCCCTGGTTCGTCCTTTTTCCAAGTTATCCATCCGCCTCGTCTGAGCGCAAACCCGCACTTCCATCATAGCCCGAGCTGCTCATGACGACGACGACCTCTTCTCTACCCCAGACGAGCCTGAAATCCAAGCCCAACCTCAGAAACCTCCTCAGATTCTCTCCAAGAACCGTAGAGAGGAAAATTTTACCAACTCTTGCAGTTCGTGAGCGACCGCACTGGCCGGGTCAAAGTCGTAAAGGCAGCCCAGGTTAGTTCCACCGTTTGGTTGCGCCTTTTTCAGCTTGCCACCGAGGAACAACACCTCGAGGCCGTAGCTGAGATATTCCCGAACTGGAGAGAGTCAGGGAAGTCGTTCAGTTCGCTGGATGCTGAAATGTTCATTCGTACGTCCGTCCTCCCCCCACCAATTATCGTCCGAGATGACACCCTACGCGCAGGGCGATGCGAAGAACTCAAATGTCCTCTCCTTGCTCTGAAAGTATTTGGAGACCACCCCAAGTATGGCTTCGACCTGACGTCCTTACCGGGCGCACGTAACCTCCTCCATTCCTTCTACCAAAAAGGTTCTGTGGAGAATGCCGTCGCTGCCGCGGCACTGTTTGGTGTTTATAAGCTTCCACCTGTGACGAGTGACCCTGCTTCCTGTGCCATGCTCTACGCTGCCTGTTTGCGCAGCAAGAACAAAAACGCAGGATACCTTGGAAAAGATCTGCGATTCCACCTGTACACGCTCCTGGAAAAGACAGAGCCTTTTGCAAAGCCAAAGGAGAGGCTCATACGGGCGCAGTATTCTGCCAAACCTGACCTATGGCTGCTGGAGGCGCTAAAGGATATAAAGAAGATGAGGAAGGAGCAGGGCCGTGTGGTTTGGTGGATAACTGAGTGGGTGAGCAAGGGTGAGGGCCGTGAGCTGCCACCTCTGGTGGAACGCAGACGCCAGGCCGGGTATCATAAAACAGCTCGACCGCGACTGGTGGCCGATGCCTCCCAACCTCTACCTGTCTAGTTATCTATATCCCTCACGCTTGTAGACCGATTTATCGCAGTTTTTGACACTGTCGTGAGTCGATACAATCGTCCTCTCAATCCCACTGAGTCTCGGTACGATCGTCGACGGTTCCAAAGAAGCCTTTCCTATTGTTACAGTCAACTATGGCACTCTCCTAGTTAACTGTCCCGCCGTTGTCATGAAATGTCCACTCCCGTTCTGCCTTACGCTAGTAGAACGTGCCTTCGCGGGTCGGCCACGGGAACCGCCCGGGGTTACCCCGACTATTCTCAACAATATATGCATCAAACCTCTCAACGGCACCACCGGAAACCAACCCGCCGTTCTCCAGGTCTTCTAGGACCGTGCGACACCAGAACCGACATCCGGAGCCACTGTCGTCATATTTGTACCGGTTTCGCCCGTTGCGTTCCAGCATGGCCAGCAGACCACCAACCGTGATTCCAGCAGTGGCAACCTCAGAAACAGAAGCGGTACTGGTCACCGAGTTTTCGTAAGGGGTTTCGTTGACGATCAGCACGCCGACCGCACCGTCCTGGCCGGGTGACAAATCCAGCTTGACGTTGGTCGTTGACTGCCCTTCGGATGCGCAGTTTACGAAGATCTTCCAGTGGAGGACCGAGCTCTTATCGCTGTTGACAGGGGATCCTGAGAGGGTGTAACATCGCACAGCGAAGTGAGGTGTGTCTGGGGAGAGTCTGACTGCCCACGTGTTGTCTGTCGTCGGCATGTGGCGCTGGCTAGAAAGTGAAAGGGGATTCGAAATTTAAAGGTCTGGTACTTCAGGTGCTCTGTTTAGACTTGAATGGATTGTGTTTAGGAGGAAGCAGCTCACCAACTGGATAGTAATTTCGTGTTGGATAACCCCCAATGAACAGTCGTCGCCACTTATATACGATAGGGGGTAGCCTCTGTCACACGAGGTCATACGTCGCACGATGCGTGACGCTGGTTCCCAACTTTCATTATGGGTCGGCATCCATCATGAATCGTGTGTCTATGATATTCCCGCGCGTGCCCTCTGTATCGTCTTGTGAGTCGTAGACGTCCTTTTCACGTGTGCATGTGAACGTTTGAACCTTGTCGCCACTGATCTCGATCATCGGAACGCACGATATTTGACTGAACGATGATCGATGACTCTCATGACTCATGAGGATACAGAATCGGATAGATGAGTCGGAATTACTGTAATATATCAATAGTGACTAGTGACTGCTCCTGAAATTTCACCTTGTCTCTAACCTCTCACCCTCTCCGACTGATGGCGCACTCACCCAAGTCCGATGTTCCCCGGGGTGTGAAGCCTGGAGCGGCTTTATTTCCACATTTCAACCCCCCTCTTGGTGTTCGTCCGTTTCTTACCGCAGATGGTTCAGTTCCGTCTTCCGCGTCAGCGATAATATCTCGCCCTCTCCTTTCGACTTTGAAGGAGATGAAACCACAGGTATTTATACCCATATTTATATTTGTATATGGCTTGTTGTCTCACCGGACCGTGCAGTGCTTATTCTCTCCATGCCACCACCGTCGAAATGGAATCACCACCATTCCCTCCCGAGGAATTACCCGGCCTTGTACTGGCACAATCGAAGCCTTCGGACTCATGTTCGCTCTGGGTGTACAAGATTTCGCCCGACACGATTGTCAAAGTACACCCGTTTTATCGAGGAATGCGATCACGGAGTCGCTCAACCTGAGCATGATCGGCTCCATGACCACTATCCCTGTTCCTAAGGTGCGGCAAGTCGCTGTGCATCCTAGAGGCACCTCCGGCTACCTAATCATGGAATACATCGACGGGGAGACCCTAAAGAGCGCTTGGGATCGTCTCACACTCTTCTCGAAGCTTTACATTGCTTTGGACGCTACGCAGTTATGTTTACCCAGCTACGTCACCTGCGGAGGTCTGTGCCTGGGACTCTTCCCGGTACCGCGTGCACGGGACACCTCTTTACTGACAACGGTGCTGGCCCCTTCGCTTCTTATGATGATTTCACGGCGTGGTTCAACCACAAGCTGGACGTATCTCAACGAATGAAAAAAGCTCCTCACGACGCTCCGCGTTTTGATAATTCATGGCCGCTGGTCTTCACACACTTCGACTTATGTCCCAGGAACATCTTACTAGGACGCGATGGCAAATTATACATTTTGGACTGGCAGGAATCTGGATTTTACCCTGCGTGGTTCGAGTATGTCGGCATGCGCTCTGACAAGCACTTTAGCTCGCGCTTATGGGATCTTTTGGTTCCTTGGATTTCACACACTGTTTTCCGTGAGTCGCTCCCCCTGCTAAGAGGGTGGTCTAGGACTTATTTATCACGACAGCTTCTACGCGGAAACGCATCTCAGAGTATTGGGGAAACATTAGGTGGGCGCTCGTTATGGGCACTCTAATGTAGTAATTAGTAGTTCTAAGATACTGCGTCGATATATTGGTTCGTAGCGCTGGCTAGAAGTAAGTGAAAGAGGTTGCCAAATTTAAAGATTTGGTACTTCAGACGCTCTGTTTAGACTTGAATGGATTGCGTTTAGGAGGAGGCAGCTCTTCAACTAGATAGTAATTTCGTGTTGGATACCCCCCTAATGGACAGTCGTCACCATCATCAAATAATCATTGCTCGCGTTCCTAATTGGGGCAACCTGTGACGAGTGCTAGTGAGCTTCCTGTGCCATGCTCTGAGCTGCCTGTTTGCGCAGCAAGAACAAAAACGCAGGATACCCTGGAAGAGATCTGCGATTCACCTGTACACGCTCCTGGAAAGGTGGAGCCTTTTGCTAAGCCAAAGGAGAGGCGCGATATTCTGCCAAACCTGACCTATGGCTGCTGGAGGCGCTAAGGGATATAAAGAGGATGAGGAAGGAGCAGGGCCATGTGGTTTGGTGGATAACTGAGTGGGTGAGCAAGGGTGAGGACCGTGAGCTACCACCTCTGGTAGAATGCAGACGCCCGGCCAGGTATTATTGGACAGCTACACCGCGACTGGTGGCCGACCTCTTCCAACCTTTACCTGCTTAGTTGCCTACATCCCTTCGATTGTGGACTGATTTATCGCAGTTTTTGACACTCGTGAGTCGATACAATTGTCCTCTCAATCCTACTGTTACATACTGTTACAGTCAACTATGTCACTCTCCTGGTTAACTATTGCAAGTACGCCTGTTGTGTCATGAGATGTCCACTTCCGCTAGTAGAAGGTGCCCTCGCGGGTCGCCATGGGAACCGCCCGGGGTTGCCCCGATTCTTCCCAACAATATATGCATCAAACCTTTCAACGGCACCACTGGCAACCAACCCTCCGTTCTCCAGGTCTGCTAAGACCGTGCGACACCAGAATCGACATCCGGAGCCACTGTCGTCAAATCTGTACCGGTTTCGTCCGTTGCGTTTCAGCATGTCCAGCAGACCATCAACCGTGATCCCAGCAGTGGCAACCTCACTAACAGCAGCGACACTGGTCGCCGAGATTTCGTAAGGGATTTCATTGACAATCAGCACACCGGTGCTACCATCCCCGCCGGGTGACAAGTCCAGCTTGACGTGGGTCATTGACCGCCCTTGGGATACACAGCTTATGAAGATCCTCCAATGGAGCACCGAGTTCTTGTCGCCCGTGACAGGGGACCCTGAGAGGATGTACCGTCCCACAGCGTAGTCAGGTGTGTTGGGGGAAAGTTTGACAAACCATGTGTCGTCTTTCGTCGACATTGGTTTGTGGCGCTGGCCAGAAGTGGAAGGGGTTTCGAAATTTTAAAGGCTTGGTACTTCAGACGCTCTGTTTAGACTTGAATGGATCGCGTTTTAGGAGAGCAGCTCACCAAGTTTGCACCAACTGGATAGTAATTTCGTGTTGGATACCCCAATGAAGTTAACAGTCGTCGCCATTTTATAGGGGGGAGGATGCTGGTTCCCACCAGGTTTGCATTATCGTGGGTCCACTCCTTACTGTTTCAGCTTGATGAGTTGGTCGCCACTCCTGTCACTGGGAAAAAGGTGTCACACTTCATTAATGCTGTGGCTGCAGAAGTGGATACTAACGTATTGTTTGTGTTGTAATACTGTAGTCGAGTTTTGCACTCCTCTGGTACAATGATAGCACTTGTGTTCCTAATCGGGAAATGCATGCCACGACTATGTATAAGTACACAAACTTTCAAATTTTGCCTTGTCTCTGACTCTCACCCTCTCCGACTGATGGCGCACTTGCCCAAGTTCGATGTTCCCAC
>MU123715.1:70970-106926 GCA_014904935.1 Melanogaster broomeanus | reverse complement strand
GCATCTCGGAGTACTGGAGAAACATTGGGTGGGCGCTCGTTGTGGGTACTCAAATGTAGTAATTGGTAGTTCCAAGCTGGAACCAGATAGTATGATGTCCAACAGAGACAGTCAGGCTAGTGGGCTTTCAGTATTTCTGAAGTCTTTGCTAGGTTTTACACCCAGCGATCTGTATCACCTCTATCTTCCTCCCCATTGAGTCCCCAATCTCGACGTCGCTGTGACTGCCGAGATGAGAATCACATTCACTTCATATGCATTACACATGTGCACAAGTAGTACGCCGGACCTGGGACATAACTTAGGTATGATGCAGGTACTCAGTTGAACTCTGCAATCGTGTTCCGTGTTCAGTGCTAGCACTTAGTACGACTCAGTATTCAGTACTCGGTACTCAGAGCTCATTTCCGAGCCACGTTCTACGCCCCTTCATATCGGGGTACGTGCGTCCCTCCCCCCGCTAATTATCGTCTCTGATGACACCCCACGCGCAGGGCGATGCGAAGAACCCAAATGGCCTCTTCGTCAACTTGCTCCGAAACCATTTGGAGACCACCCAAAGTACGGCTTCGACCTGAGGTCCTTACCCAGCGCACGTAACCTCCACCATTCCGTCTACCAAACTTGAAAGGTTTTGGGATGAATGCCATCGCTGCAGCGGCACTGTTTGGTGCTTACAAGCTTCCACCCTTGACGAGTGCCCTGCTTCCTGTGCCATGCTCTACGCTACCTGTTCGCGCAGCAAGAACAAAAACGCAGGATACCTTGGAAAAGATCTGTGATTCCACCTGCAAACGCTCCTGGAAGAGACGGAGCCTTTTGCTGAGCCGAAGGAGAGGAGTGCGTTATTCTGCCAAACCTGACCTATGACTACTGGAGGCGTTCAGGGATATAAAGAAGACAAGGAGGGAGCGGGGCCGTGTGGATTTGTGGATTACTGAGTGGATGTGTAAAAGTGAGGGCCGTGAGCCGCCACCTCCGAGTCTGGTAGAACGCCCACGCCAGGCTGGTATTGGAGAGATCCGTCGCGACCGATGCCCAATGCCAACCTTTACCTATCTAGTTACCTATACTTCTTCGCTTGTAGACTGATCTATTGCAGTTCTTGACACTGTCGTGAGATGATACAATTGTCCTCTGAGTCTCAGTACGATCGTCGACAGTATGAGGTTCCAAAGAGACCTTTTCAACTAGGCTACAGCTAACTATGTCACTGTCCTGGTTAACTGCTGCAGGTATGACCGCCGTGTCATGAGATGTCTACTTCCGTTCTGCCTTACGCTAGTAGAAAGTGCCCTCGCGGGTCGGCCATGGGAACTGCCCAGCGTTACCCCGACAATTCTCAACAATATATGCATCAAACGTTTGAGTGGCACCACCGGGAAACCAGCCACTCTTTCGGTTTCGTTTGTCTCTTGTACCAGCATGGCCAGGAGACCATCAAATGTGATTTTGGCAGTGCAACCTCAACAGCATGAGAACGCTGCTTGTCGATATTTGATATTTCGCGATCCGGTAACCATCAGAACGCCAGTTCTGCAGTCTTGGCCAGGTGACAAGTCTAACTTGATGGTGACCGCCAACTGCATTTGGGTTACACAGTTCAGGGGGGTGGTCAGTGGAGGACAGAAATCTTATCTTCACTGACGGCAGACCCTGAGAGAACTCAATGTGACACTGTGAGGCACGCAGATCTGGCACCGGCTAGATTGGATTTAGAGGTGAACGCAAAGCGTTAGACCCTTTGGTCCTGTTCCCTCAGGATTTTTGTTTACTCACAAACAAAACTTTTCCAAATAGAGAAGAGATTCGAGTTCAGCGAGCGTGCTGACCAATTCCGTCCCAACTGTGTCTGGCGATCTAGGCCTGTCCGTGCGCCGCAAAACGTACTGCTCCCTCACTGATGACGCTGACTGATGCAATCAGCGGAAACGGTACCAACGGGGTGTGTCAACAGTAAGATGGGAGGAGGAGTTCAACGAGAGTGTCAAAGGCAACATGACTGACCGTTTCGGAAAGTCGCTTTGCCGACCTGCCAAAAGATTTCGTTTGTCCCGCTCCACTTGTCAAGAAAAATCCTGAGAGGAACGCAGACCAAAGCGGTCTAACCTTTGGCATTCAGGTGTAGAGGTTTGGTAATTCGGACATATCGGACATCGCAGTTGGAATGGAATGATTGCGTTATTGAAGGGATGGCTTGGGGTGGGATGACCTAACTTACCCGTTACGTATGTTAGGCAATGCACGACTCGAGCTGATGGAGAGCGTTGTTCTCCTATAGTTATGTGAAGATCTGTCAGCGGACTTTGCATTTTTCGTCGTGTCTTGTCTGTATACCTGTACTCACAGCACTGATTCGCGGTTGTTCCCTGGCGAGGTGGCGTCCAGCGCCACATGGCGTCGCGATGTACACTGAGTGATGTTACAAATTGAAGACTGACCTTTTTCCAGAACGTGGCAATTGATCTGCGACCTGTGGACTCCACTTCTTGGGGACAAAGCTAACTTACAAGGTCTCAAACCAGACGTTTTAGGAAGTACAGTCGAAAACAACAGTTTCCGTGTGCAGTTATGGATTTGTATATTGGCTGTGAGACAGCACCAGACCTGTAGTGCTATGTATCCCCGCCATCCAAGAGTTGCAACCACCATCGAAATGGAATCGCCACCATTCTCTCCTGGGGCACTAAGGCACTACAAGGCCTTGTTCTAGCATACCCGACGTCCGATCATGTTGTCAGCTCAGGTGCATAAGATTTCTTCTGACACGACTGTCAGAGCACATTCGTTTTGCCGAACATATGATTGCAGAGTCACCCAAGCAGGCATGATCGATCGTGACCAACATCCCTGTTCCTCAGGTGCGACAAGTCGATGTTCGTCTTGGGGGCTACTCCGGCCACCTTGTCACGGAACATATCAACGGGGGGACCCTAGAGAGCACTCGGGATCGTCTCATGATCGTCTCGCATTCTCTCGGAGCTTCACATTGCTTGGACGCTGCGCAGTTATGCCACCCAGCTACGCCATCTGCAGAGGTCCGTGCCTGGGACTCTTAATGGCACCTCATCTTGAGGATACCTCTTTCGTGATTGCGATGCCGGCTCATTTCGCCTATTATGCTGATTTCGCGGTGTGGTTCAACCACAAGCTGTACGTATCTCAGAGAAAGCTGTTCCTGGGTGTTGATAACTTATGGCCGTTGACCTCCACACACCCAACTTATGTCACAGGAACATCTTATTAGGACGCGACAGCAAATCATACGTTTTGGACCGGCAGAGATCCGTATTTTACCCTGCATGATTCGAGTATGTTGTCATGCGCTCTGACAACCACTTTAACTCACGTTTATGGTATCTTTTGGTTCCTTGGATTTTACATACTGTTTTCCGTGAGTCGCTTTCCCTGCTAAGAGAGCGGTGTAGGACTTGATTCCTTGATTTCTCACGACAGCTTCTATGCGAAAACGCATCTCAGAGTACTGGTGAACATATGGTGGGCGCTCCTTACTATCATAATACTGATGGGTGCTCTAATGTAGTAATTGATAGTATAATGACCACCAGATGCAGACAGTGTAATAGGCTCTCAGTATTTCTGAAGTCTCCGCGATGTTTTAAATACGGCCAGATGAATCCGGCACCACCTTTATCTTCCTCCCCATTGAATCCCCAAGCCCAACGTCGCTGTGACCGGACGACAGTCGCATCCACTTCATATGCATTGTGCATATGTGCACTAGTAGTACGTCGGACCTGGGACATAACTTAGGCACGACGCAGGTAACTTACTAAGCCGAGGTTCACGATCGTGCTCCCTGCTCAGCGCTAACACACTCAGTACTCAGTGCTTATTCTTATTCCTAAGCCGTGTTCTACATCTCTTCACACCAGGCAGGGTTGATGGTTTACACTAGTCATCATGACGTTGGGCTTGGTCATATCGCTACGATCCCGAGTTATATCGGAAATCGATATCGTCTGGCGATATCGATGACTCGAAAACTCATAAATGAAACCTCGACTCCAGCAAAAATATGCCCCATGGCCAGATTCCACGTTCAATTTGCACCCTAGCGCACTATACTAGTCACCAAGCGATCAAATTAAAAGTTGCAAAGACGCAATGCCCAATCCCAAAGCCGAAAAGCACGAGCCAAACCTCCCCGCTGACGCACTCAAGTACTCCGACAAGGAGAGAAGAGATGCCGTAAAAAAGCTCACAGACACGACACGTGCGATGGCCTGGTCAGTCTATCGCTGGCCGATCCAGCGTCGCACATGCGAGTACGACACGAAGATTCATCTACCACGAACGTACTTATCCACCAAAGGCGAGGACGTCCGCCCAGTTCGGAAGGGCATGGACGTCAATCAGCTCGTCCATCGGCATTATATGGATATATTTGACGTGGAGAAGAATCCGGGCTGGGTCAACTACGTGCACACTGACAATGTGGGGTCACGGAGGTGAGTCCCGTGGTGGGGTGGTGGTTGTGCCTGCTCTCATGCCGTATCGCAGACATGAGTACATCGGACCTGATCCTCGAGTGGCTGGCTACTTTCTTCGACTGTTATGGCGAAATACATATAAGATGGTGGGATGCTTTCTTGAAGGAGCAATGGTTGGATAAGGATAAATGGACATTGGACGCTACCATAGGTGTTACTGGGAAATGGGTGGTCAAGGAGGATTAGGTGTAGGGCTAGAGAATAATCGATCACATGTGCATCTTATGAGCTCTTCTCTGCACGAGACACGATCTGAAATTAGTATGTAGCTGCTCAAGTGGGAACGTACTGGTGTGAAAGGCCCATTGTGGAAGTTCTGACCCTAACCAGAAGTTAGGGTAATCACCCCCCAGAACAGATCGATTACTGGCACCTCATGACCACCTCTGAGAATCAAAGATGTATAGCATGGGTACTTAAGGATCTCAATCGCTAACGAATCGATCGTCGTACTACACGCAGCATCCATGACTACTCATGCCCTCGCACAGGCCTTCAAGGCCGCCAAACCTGCCTTCGGGGCGTGGATCACCCTCCCCGGTGTCATCAACGCCAGAACAGTGGCCCAGTCGAGTCCTCACCTGTCATGGGTAATGATCGATTGTGAGCACGGCCTGACATCCTTGCAACCTGGTGCCGCAGAGTCCATCCAGGCAATCACCGGCATTGGGAGCAACGCGCCTAGTGCTCTTGTTCGCATTCCTGCTACTGGAACGAGCACGGGGACTGGGTGGCAGATTAAGTATGCACTTGATGCAGGCGCTCGAGGCGTCCTTGTGCCGATGGTGTGTAGATCTGTGTTTATGACAACTAGAAAGCTTAAATCCGCCATCGCAGGTTTCTGATGCGGAAAAGGCCAAGGAGATAGTTTTGGACAGTCACTTCCCTCCCGAAGGCAGGCGTGGCTTCGGTAGTCCTTTCACCCAAAGTACATGGGGAATCACTGCAGCAGAGTACCTCGGGTCCGCCAACAAGCACGTCACAGTGATGGTGCAGATAGAAACCAAAGAGGGAGTCACGAATGTGGATGAAATCGCTGCAGTCGATGGGATCGGTCAGTGGAATCTTCTAGTCAGTGTTTTTCACTGGACTGACCTTTTGTTCGATAGATGTCCTTTTCATCGGCCCTTACGATTTGTCGCTGACACTTGGATACCCTCCACCTTCCCCTGATCCCCATCCTGAGGTTGAAAAGGTCATCCAACAGATACTGAAGGCCGCTCACAGCAAGGGAAAGAAATGGTAACGGTCCATAGTACCTTGCTGCAAAGACCAGTGGTCAATGCTCACACCGTCATTTCAGTGCCATTTTTTGCACCTTGGGAACGCAGGCCTTCAAGCGCGCCCAGGAAGGTTTCGACATGGTGAGTACATCCTGTGGCTTGCGTACAGTGTAGCAACTGATTTTGATGCAGATAAACGTGACCTCGGACTCGGGAGCCTTGACTGAGTCTCTCGCTCGCAACTTGGACGAGGCTGCTGGCGGGTCAATCGGGTGCACGCTTCGGATACTGAGCGGTTACAGAAGCCAATGAAAAACTCTAAATGTACTACCAAATGTATCCTAGAAACAATTCGATTCCCCAATCGAAACTTTGACATGGCGAGGCATACCCGAGAGGAACAGAAGCAATAGGAAAGCTGTATCATTATTCGCGACGACCTTCAACCCGACGCCGAGCCCGAATTGCATCGGTTCAGGGAACTTGTCGTTCATCGTGATATTGCTGCTGGCCGCTTCGCCACGTAGGAGTCCATTGTCCACGAAATTTGCCTGGCATTATTTCGTTAGGCTCTGGTGTAGAACTTGTTATCAATGCACGCCAAAACCGTGACGATGTTCAGAGCTTGCATTACCCAAAGTGATCAACCTGTACGAGGATCTGAAGTCGGATTAAGTCACCGTTAGGCGCATCTCGAGAAGAATATTTGACCGACACACAATGCGAATGCCACGCCGTACCGTGTAGTGAGACCAAGGTCTAAATTCACTGGAGCGACAGTAGTGATTAATTTTGATAGGAAAGCAGTGGCCACCGGAAGAGATTTGAACAGTGTTCCAGTACCAGGTAAAATTCTACGTGAACCAGACGTGGTATATAGCTCTGGCAAGGTCAGCCCCAAGGCAACCACCGCAACATATCCAACTCGGAGCGAAGGCCACTCCGTAACTGATCAGCCTGTCCGATGGCAGTGGAATTCCACCTGTAGTGAACCTACTTTTACTTTGGGTCAGAAACGCTGTTCACCAAAGGGATCCCCAGACCAGAGACTGGGGAGCCTCGTCTATGTGTGTTCTGAAAGTCGATAACAAGCCCCATCCCTCACATTACCGTCGTTTTTAGGCGACTACTTGGCCTCGCGTTGTTGTTCCTGGACCATCTAGGAGTTCAATCCGATTCCTTAGTGCCCAGGGAGGGTCTGATTGACTTGTGTTTCAACATTTGGCGTACCGAAACACAGGCAGGAAGGGGAATGAGATGTTGATGTTGAATCGCAAATCGTGGTGAACAGGGTCACAGCACTAAAAATTCTGAGTGACGTGATCCCCGTGATCTCTTCGATGTGTACGAGGACAAGAACTGCCTGAGCCTAGTTCACCCAAACCCCAAGTTCGACGGCAAATCCTACTGCAACTTTAGTAAATTCAAGGGCATGCGAAGGGATTCGTTGTGTAAGTGGGTCCCCGCTCATATAATTACACCATCAATGCGCACCTCGAACGCGAACTCCTTCGAATCCTCCTGTCCATGACAGTATGAGTAGTAAGCATCAGATGAAAGAGTATTATCACGTGAGGCCAGTGATAGTCAATGGGGTTCACGCTTCCACCATCAGACACAGATCTGTCATGTAAACACGTAAGCATTGAATTTAGCGTTCATTGAGTGCTTTTCAGATGAGGGTCACTCGCACTACAGCGGAGAAACCAGCCCTGTGCTAGGACATGTGGTCGGAACCGGCTTCGGGCCTAGGTCAAAGTTAGTGACATCGAAGCATCAGAATTCGATTTTGTAACGTACTTCAACTCTGGCCCGGCGACCGGAGAAGACGAATGTTCAGAAATCAAATCCATAGTCTAGTTCGTCAGCGGCGTGTCGACATCGGAGGCAACCAACGTAAGCGTAACATTCTTGAGCACCGTGACGTATGCTATCATGTCCTGTGATGCGACGTCCCAATGAACCTGGGACATTACCAGATATCGCGTCAAGAATTACGAACTGAATCATAGCCCCAATTTGCTTTTGCTGTTGCACGTATTCTGCCACGATTTCTTGGCCACCCCAAGAGCTGGGTTCTTGTGTGGCATACTTGTGGAACTCCACCGGGATCTCGCGTCTGAATCCAGACCCAACTTGGACAAGCGCTCTGAAAGCCTTAAGGAAAGTCACCATCCGTCGTCAGCACCAGGCGCCGGGAGACGAGGAACTTGTAATGAATCTTGGTGGACCCGGATGATAATGCTCGACTCAGGCGTGGGCCAAAGCGAGCAATCACGCTGGGTTGCGGAAATGTGTGTGTGAAGGTTTCGAGAAATATGTAGACGTTGGGAGGAGCACGGGGCAGGCGAATGGACGGTTCCGAAGACATACTTGAACGACCCTGCCATAAATCCAATACCGGCTCCGTACGCCAGACTCGGAGTGGTAGTACCGGTTGTGAAACGAAGTGAGATTTCCAAGATTGTACCTCATTTCTTCAGTCTTCAAACCCTTGTTGATTTCTTTAACCTTCGCTTGGTACCGAAGGTCGGGAGAAACTGGTAGTACAGATCGTGTTACACTTGTCAGCACTACCAGGGTGGGCATGCATTAGTTTGCTTATCCCTGGAAACCTTGCCAGTGGTTCCGAAGAGGTCCTCGCGTCCCGTGGGATTCATGAAGGACAGACCTTGCAACCTCCCAAAGACTTGTAAAAGTCGTGGCTCCTCAAGCTCTGCAGGGTTGTTAGGGTCTACGAGATGCATTATCTTCACAGGATCGTCATCGTGGGCGGCTAAAAGGTGGTCAATGATCGTCTCGGATGCCTGCGGGTTAGCTTGCAAGTTGGCTGTTCGGGAAGATGAACGCGGAGACGAACGGAAGTAAAGGGCGCGATAAGGTCAGACTGCACTCGCATGTGATGCGACATTCAGTGCTAGTCGCCCTAGACATACCAAAGAGTCGAAGTAAGCATAGTCGTCAGTACTTCTCCACTATGATTCAGTGCTACGCTACAGCCTTTAGTCAACTTGACGATATAGTAGATCATGGCAACACTGGCAGAGTCGACAGCTGTCAGCAAGTACCGATATATTTAAATTTCTCTTGAACCCTACATTCTGGGGAGTATCGCAACCGGGTTCTAGTTGCGAGTGGAGGTGGGACAGATGTCATGACAGTCTATGCCCGAATTCTGCAAGTGTGGTCATTGGCCATTCGTACGTTTCTTCGCAACATATATGTGGAACAATGTCTCCGAACCCAAGTGTCACTGCGGCCATCTAGACTAGAACCCACTCCAATAGCGTAATCAGAGCGAGGCTAAGCTTAGGTGCATACCTCTACTTACTAGTATCATTTATAATAAATATTGCACTGACGCCGATCAGCCTGTATAGGCTGTTGTTTTGGTTACTTCGAATTCAAGATGGACCATCGCCAGTCGGAAGTGAGCTCGGGTCTCGTCGAGAGGGTCGACTGGCTTTAGGGCCCGTTCGGCAGCCCTCCGTTTCCAATGTCCATCCGTTTGCGTCCGTTTCCGTGCGTTTTGCTCCTTCGCTCACCCATTTTGCATCCAAAACGAACGGAAACGGACGGAAACGAATGAAAACAGAGGGCTGCCGAACGGGCCCTTAAGCTTTGTTGTCGTCAGATGGCACAAGCTCTTCAGCAATCCTTTACGCCTCACGATCACTGGCATTGAACAATAATTATAATAAATAGTCTTTGGGTAGGCATCTCGAGCTGCTGAACGCGGTGGTGTCAGTGAAGTGAAGAGGTTTGAGAACTTCTCCCGACTCCGAGATCGATACCGAAAGTATTTGTATATCCCAAGAATAATTATTACTGTAACATTCAGTGCAGAACTGTGACATAGACTACATATGCGGATAGGTTCTATAAGTAATACAAGTCCTTTGACTTCCAAGAAATCAGCAGAGCGGCATCACCCTGAAATCTCTTTGTTTGCTTCCCAACTTAAACATCTCCGACAGCAATCTCCAGGGCATGCTCGACATCCCTAACCAAATCGTCCGCCTCCTCCACACCAACCGACATCCTAACTTAAGTTATCGCCAATACCAAGCAACGCCCTCTCGGCCTCGGGTACACTTCCATGTGTCATTTGTGCAGGGTGCTCTGCAAGACTCTCAACTCCACCGAGGGACTCGGCTAACGTGAACAGCCGTGTGGCCGTCAGGAATCTATTTGCTTCCCGTTTCCCTCCCTTTATACGGAAAGATACCATGCCGCCGTAGGGAAAACCGCCCTCGCTGCTCGAGGATGTTGCCATCTGCGTCAACAGCAGAATGGAGCGTATCGATAAACTTTTTTGCGTGCGGGGAGAGTGAGCGGTAGGCGATGTCGTTTCGTGGGTGCGTCGAGAGTCCGGGGTAGATTACTTCTTCGACGTAGGGCGAGCGCTGGAGAGCTTGGGCAACCCTCAGAGCATTGATACCGTGTGCTTTCATCCGCAGGTGAAGCGTCTTTGCACCGCGCTGTGCTAGCCAGCAATCGTGTGGACTTGGCACTGCTCCGTGTGCATTCTGGAGGAAGCGCAGCTTTTGCACGAGCTGCACGTGATGCGAGGGAAGAATTGCAGCGCCCATGATGACATCGGAATGACCATTAATATATTTTGTGAGGCTGTGGACGACAATGTCTGCGCCAAGAAGCAGAGGTGACTGATAAAACGGTGAGAGGAACGTGTTGTCTACGACGACCAGGGGTCGGGAAGGATGGGAACGTGCGAGGGACACAATGCGGGGTATATCCACGAGTCGAAGGGTAGGGTTTGTCGGTGACTCGATCCAGATAAGCTTTGCCATGAGTCAGTTTACGTCAACTGACGGACAAGGATACATAATAGCTGACCTTGGTGTTTGACCTGAATGACGATAGAATGGCATCATCGTCGGATTTCTCCAGGTCAACGAATGTTGTTTCTAGGCCTTGGGTTTCTGCTGCGACTCTTTTAAAGTAGCGGAAAGTACCACCGTAGACGTCGTTGACGCTAACGATGTGTGCATTAGGTCCGATGGACTGTACGAGTGTGGCAGTAGCGGCCGAGCCAGAGGAAAACGCTACAGCGTATGTTCCTCCGGATTCTAATGACGCAAGAGTCGCTTCGAGAGCATCACGGTTGGGATTCCCAGCTCGGGAGTACTCGAAACCCTGCAGAAGAAATTAGCTGGCTCAGACATAATGAGAAGAGAAAAAAAATATCTACCTTGTTATTTCCAACGCTGTCTTGCTTGTAGGTAGTGCTGAGAGATATCGAAGGAATGACTGCGCCAGTCTCCGGATCTGCTTCTGATCCGACATGGATGGCGCGAGTGCCGAAGCCATCTATATGATTCAGAGATGGACGTCTCTTGAGGTGGTGACCATCAGCGGCTTTGACTGTATCATTGACGATAGTCATCGTGCAGTGTGGTGTGGAGATAGGTAGGAAAGATATATAAAAAAAGGACGGTTGGGATTTCTAAGTGCTAGCCGCGTCGTTCTTATACTTACGTCTAACAGTCGTGCTGGCGTGCCTAAGCATAGAAATGACATATGCGAAACGATTGCGCAAGTTGGCTGACAAAGATGGGATACTTAAAGCCCCCTCGATCGCGATATACCCCGACACGGATACGTCTTCTTCCATTTCAAAACAAGGAACCCACCTGGAAATACAATAGCCTCAGGAGATTCGTCAGACCATTGCAGGTGAATGACAAAAACGCAGTTTCATGATATGATCATGTGGCGTCAAGCTTACATTCATGTCACCGCGGGCAAATGGTAACCTTACGGGCCGATGCCATAACAGCATTGAATGGCGGAACCACGCTTACAAAGCTCAGTGTAGATGTCACGTGATCTGGGGGAGTTTTGGAGGTTGAAGAGCACGTTCACAGTGCCAAAAAGGCAAAACAATTTGATAGAAAGTTCTAGGGTACGAAAAATCAGAGTTTGGTTGTGTGGTAAATGAATGAGTATATTTGAGTCGACCTCATAATGGTGGGGCCATTATGCATTATGCCATCAAGTCTTTGAAAGTTATTAGTCAAGCGACCTGTTCCGTCGATAGACATATTTGGCCAAGTACGCCTTGAGCTTCGCTTACAAAGGTCATGTGGGGGAAACACGCGATGATGACATGGATGTAAGCGGGCCTGCCGAAGCGGAGTCACGGAAAATGTCGGGACGGGAATAATACAGCAGCCCGGTATAGCCAGAGAGTCAAGCGTGGCGGCAGAATCTCCGCGTCAAGTGTGGCAAAGTTGCGACGACACGTGTGCAACACGACAAGTCGTGAAATAAATAAATTCTGCATGCTACATGGTCTGCATGTCGCCCAAATTTCCAGGACTGTCGTTAGACCCTAAGAGGCTATCATCCCCCTATAGCTATAAGAGACCGTCAATTTGCAACACGAAATGATATTCACATGATGCATGCAAATAGAGTCGAGAGTAGCAAGAAGAATAACATAAAAAGGAAAACACAACGAAGATGAAAAAAAAGGTGATCATAACGATTGCCATTGAGAATATAGAGACCGTCCGGAATGCCTTAAAGTTTTACGTCCTATTCCTGTTTCACTCGCCATAGTACTGCAGCCGTTACAACACCAAGCACTAATACACCAACAGCCGTCCTCGTATTTTGGTGGAACTGGAACAAAGCAGACATCAGAATGGACAGCAGTGACATCGTGAAATGACCAACAGCGCCTGGTGATCGCAATGGCGTCTCAATCTCTGACATCAGCTCGGCCGAGGTGTTTAATGGTGGATGCCCTGGAGAATCCTTGACCGATGGTGCAGGAGTGATGAGATACTGTGTGCCGCGTTCCAAAACTTTACTGCACGACTCCGGCTCGCTGTCTTCTGCGATCGATGGCGACCGAGACCGTTGGAACTGATCCGAAGTACGGCGTGAACTCGAGGTGGTGCTGATACCATGTTCCCCATTCATCGCGCCTTCAATCATCTCGATGGAAGATATCGGTGAAGCTGGATCGCGAGCGGCCTCGTGAGGAGCTAGAACGTCGCCGGCGAGATTTTGTGCGACCCGAATTGGAGGCAACGCTGACAGGGCTCGGAGGCGTCACGAGGCCGCCACCACCGTTGAATTTTATGTCTCCATTCGGAAAAGGGTGGTGTCGTTGCATCGCAGTAATTGACGCCACGCCCGCATTGATCTTGGCTTCCAATCCCAACTCTAGCATCTTCGCCTTGTTCTCCCACTCCTCCCTCGCTTTGCTGAGCCTCTCCCGCTCCTGTGACCACTCATCCTGAACGGCGCTCCACTGACCCTCGACGCTCTTCTTCCACTCATTGAGCATCGCTGTCAAAGATTCTCGTTCACTGTCACCAGGTGGCTCTCGTGCGGCTCTGAGGATCTCTGCCTGGGCAGCTTCTTGCGCAGCGTTCTGTTGTTGCAATTGCAACTGAGTAGCTTGCACAAGTTCCTCTAATGCCGCAATCTTGCACTGCAAAAGGGAGATCGTGGTTTGGGCGGCAGTATGCTGGGCTGGAGGGAAGTGTTGAACTCCTACTGCTGTGTCTATTCGTCCGCTAAGTGCTGACAAGCGCTCGACCAACTCGTCGATGGCTGCTGAAGCAGCGTCATGCGACTGTAGTAGAGGTGGTGACCGATGTGTGCGTTTCGTATGCGGGGACTCTTCTTCGTCCTCTACCATGCCCATGCCGGTAGGCTCAGGGGTTCGTGGACGCCCAAGCTCCTCCCGACGACGTCTGCGGTCTTCATCGTCCTCATCTTCAGGAACCAACTGATCCTCGTCTTCCTCCTCTACTCTCTCCAGTTCATGAGGAACGATTGTATGGATGCTAGAGGCATCGTCGTCATCATCGTCGTATCTGCTACTCCGTAGGTCGTGATGCTGCACATCACGGTGGTTCGACGAAGAGCCGGCGGCGTGGCGGGACGTCTCGAGGTCCCGTTTTCGCTCATCCATGAGGTCTCGTAGGGAAGCGACCTCGACTTTCATGGCTTCGTGCTCAGCGAGCATGTCCTCGAGCGCACGTACCTTGTCAACATGACTTGCCAAGGACGCCTGTGTCTCATGCAGCTGACTGCGAAGTTCATTGAGGGCAGACGCCGGAACAGGTCCGGAATCGGCGGACTGGCTTTGCTCGTTGACCGGTTGTGGTGGACGGACAGGAGGGAGAGCAGGAGGGAAGTGTGGAAGGTTGGGTGGCTGTGGTGTGCTCCATTAATACTTGACATGAAACATTTCGAGTCAACTGACCAATGACCCGCCCAATGTGTCATGAATGTCGTTCATCGCGGTCGTTAGTGAATGTAATTCTGCTCCTGTATCTCGACTTTTCTGGAGTTCGCCTTGCAGGCGACTGAGTATGTGGTCGAAGCTGAGTCCGCTTTTACCCGGTGGTCGCACGCTGCCGCCCATGCCGCCCATACCTCCAAGAGCTGTGACTGTAGCGTCGGTCGACGTTGTGCTGGAGGCCCAACCTGGCCCTGTGCAAAAGAGAATTGCGAAGTGGCACCAGAGCCACTCTGTTGAGTGGGGACACCAGGTAGGCTGGTATTATTTTGCATTTGCTCTAACCGGGCGGCGACCTGCGCATCCTCGTCCGTGAAGACACACATAACACGAGCGGCAACTTTGTGGTGAATGGTAGTTTTGTTGTCCTCACCGATGATGTCAATGCCGAATTCCTGCCGCTCGGTTGAAAAATAACGATATGCGGATGGCTGGGGATTGACATACCACGATATCGTCGTTTTTTAGCTCGAAGGGTTCAGATTCGACACCTTCGGGACTTAGACGTTCTCCATTGATGAAGGTGCCATTAGAGCTTTTCACATCTTTGATGAATATCTAAAGGGAAAGAAAGGAACATGAGCGGTTATTTGAGCAACAACGAATGCAAGACACACCTTCCCGCTCTCCTCCCAAATTTCAGCATGCTGTCTGGATAGAACTTTTGAGTCGAAGTACCCATTTCGTTCACCAGGGACGGTTTTGGCGTTTGTTTGACGACCAATCTTTACGCGTTGACCCCCTACGAGGGCGATGTGCTTTGGCACGAAGGTGTCATTAAGAGGGTACAGGTAAAGAGCGGGAAAGGCAGTCTGGTTGTGTGGCGAGGAAAAGGGCTGTGGTGGTGGCATCGCTGCTTGGAAAGTTGGCGGAAGGTAGAGTTGACAAGCGATGGGTGTTGGTCGTGTCAGTCGACAAGCTCATGCTGCCACACCCTGCTTATGTAACTTAATGACCTTTTATGGCGGTGGCTGGATTTGCTCTCCTGGGAAACTCGTTCAACAAACTGGCCACGGCCGCCACTGACTGGTCCAGAGTGTCATACAACACCAGCGCTCGTATGTAGAATATTGTCCAGCGTGCAATCAACCAGATATCTTTATTGATGCCATGCTCCAGTTGCTCGTGCACTGCCAGGCAGTCCACACTGGGATTCCACCCCTTCTACATCAAAAAGTTTATCAACTCCGTGATGACGGTGGCATTACAGACTCGTTACAGCGTGTTCTTCTCAGACTCATCTTGCAGTGGAACTGATCTCTGCCATTATTCGAATCCACGCACCAACAAATTCCCAGTTATGTGCACCGATCGCACGGTCAGTCTCTTGCTAGCTGCCCACATCGGGGCCTAAGTGGCACTGGTCGTAATACAACCTTTCATATAACCCGTGACGTATGTAGGAGTCCCAGCGAGTTCACGGCTGTTGATCGGATTCTTGCTCTTCCTTTCCAGTTCTGTACCAAATGCGAAACGAAGTACCGAGTAACCACACTCATTAGCCTTCGCTCGATGTTTAGGGGGGTGACGTCTCATCTGTTCTTGCGATTCCGATGTGTACAGGGGGTGACGACATGACGTTCAAAATTCTGAATAAAAGACGGAAAAAGACAAGTTCAGTAAACCAGGCAGGTCCTCATTACATACAGTAAGAACATAGGCTACGAAAGTTGCATGGATGCAGCTGGATACCGAGTGTATAATATACAAAGACAGATAAGACAAAAACGGAGTGGAGAAAATGGAGGGGGGAGTTAATTGTATCCTCGGAGGGAATGGTTAGAACAGTCAGTTTAGTCGTGAGTGGGCTGTTCTCCAGCGTTGTCGTTAGTGGAGGCACCAGCTTGCCCGGAAGAATGGGGGTGTTGTGGGTGCGATACTTTATGCCAAAGAGCGGCTATGCCATGCTTCTCCTTTGAAGCATCGGCTCTGCTGTCAGGGTCACGAGATGCAGAACGAGAGCGTATGTTCCCTGTTCCTCCGCGTCCCGAGGACTCATACTCGGCAAGGTGATGACTGACACGCTCAATATCAGGCCCGTGAGTATCCGTTATGTTCGCAGCTCCTCCTCTGCCAGTGGAGTGACTAATACACGGCGCACTTTAGCGAGGTAAACAGTGTCAACATGAAGGCAAGGACACTCACAATCCTTCAGGGTGTTTGTGCAGCACTCTCTCCTCTTGATCCAGGAGATCAGACTTGGCGCTGTCGCCATGCTGTATATTTCCAACGCCGCCCCTGCCACTGGAGTGCACCACGGGACCCCGGGAGCGAGAACGAGAGCCGGTGATATTTCCAATCCCGCCACGGCCGGAAGAGTGCTGTTGACGAGATGGGTCACAGGATCCGGCGGCCGATGAATACAATACTTACCACGGTGGTTGTTTCAGCGTGCTCCCTAAGGAGTTTTGCCTCGAACTCTGCTTCTGCTATGGCATTCTTGCCGATGGGGCGAGTCTGAGAGCGATCTTTGAAAGCGTCTCGAGAAGGAGAGCGGATATTGCCGGCGCCGCCTCGTCCAACTGAGATGACCTAACAATAAAGGCACTTAGGAGAAAGGTATATTGACAAAAAAAACACCCGCGATGAATACACACCTTCTCAGGATTGATGGCAGGCTCGCGGCCACGAGTAAGGGAGAAATCGTCGGGTCCGTCAATAGGACGAGCGTCACGAGATTGGGACGCGATTCTTATATTGCCTACACCACCTCTTCCACAGGACTAATACCGGGCACGGTGAACTTGCAGAGCAACTAAACAAAAATATGACACTCACAATAGCTTCGCGGCCTCTGGACAAGGAGCGATTTGGGCTGTTAGGAGTGTCTGACATTGGGAGGATGAATGTTGGTGATGAGATGAAAGAAGAAGAGAAATGTGGGGGGATGAACAAATCACAGGAAGATAAAAAAGGGAGGGCGTCGGGTCAGATCCGGGCCTTTGCTTATTTAGCCAGGGGCGCTCTTGACAGGACCAGTGCTAGACATCCGGGTCATTATAACAGAGAGTTTCAAGGATACTCAAACGCCGCCATCGAACATACGTCCAGCTATAGGCAACATCTAGGGGTTATCCGCTAACTTTGTTCTGAATCGTTTCTTATCTTTTTGGCTTGTCATGACGCCGTTATCGCGCCGGCGAGTTCGGCTTTGCTTCGGATTGGCTTTCGGGAGTTGCCGCAATGTCGTCCCAAACCTTCACGCGTGACGCGTGACGCGCGACGGGTAACTTGGTGTGGAGTGCGACGTCCGACTGACGTCCGTTGCTGTTGCGTCACCCATAATTAGAAGGAACGACTTCCTTCTGTGGTGTGCCTAGGGAGACTATGTATTCAATACTGCGCACACTGACCGGATCCAATTTCCTAAAGACAGTAACTACGGTTGTTCCGGATTTTCCATATTAGGTAATATCTCCAGTACGCAAATGATGAAGTTGTTTTGTGTAACCGACGCAGTGCGTTTCCATCGTGTATAACGACGACCACAGACATTCCGGATCCGCAGACACTGGGATAAAACGGTAGCGGTAGCGGTGGTGGTACAACAAGACGACTAGAATCGAACGATAGAGCGCAGACGTGACCTGCAAAACTATAATAATCTCTGCGGCAGTTTCACAGCCTGAGAGCGCAGTCGTCCAGCAACGAGCGTCCTGCTAGTACAACTTGTACAACGACAACGCCGACAACTCGATATTTTCATTCATCCATCCAACTTTGCATATCAATTTTCAAGCCTGGCGCTTATTTACCACTTTACCAACGAGTAACGGCATTTTCAACACCACCTCAGTCATGGATAGCGAGGAGTCCTTCGCAAGGCTCGTCCACACCGCCAATCCCGCTGCTCCCCATTCCAACAATCCATATCTCCAACCAAGCTATCCTCCTCCTTCGTATACCCATCCTCCAACAAATCTCATGGACCCATTTTTCGACGACGAAGAAGACTTTCTCGACTCCACACCCCCTGTTCCTGATTCCGCCTTCGCTATGCACTCACGTCCCGCCACAGGGCAATCCCAGGAAAGCGGTCTTCCTCTCACCCACTCTGCTGCACCTCCCGCGGGCCTTGGCGCATCCTCTACTTCTCTAGCCACCACCAGAACTGGCCTACCCCAAGGCTGGAATTTCGACGATGATACTGCATTTCAGGGAACAGCCCCCTTTCAAGGCGTACCATCTACCACTGCCCCCAGAACACCCAGTGCACGAAGACGGAAGTGGAAATGGCCTTGGGAGAAAGCAGTCGTGTTGACGGGAGCACGCGTCATTGCACTTAACAACCCATCCATGAACTACGATTTTGGCGACAACTTTGTATCAACAAGCAAGTACAACCCCTTCACGTTCCTACCCAAGTTCCTCAAGGGTGAGTGCAATCGTCGGTGTAGGGTGACGTAGAGATCTTATGGGGATTGACGTACGGGACAGAGCAATTCTCTAAATATGCCAATGTGTTCTTCTTGTTCACGGCTTGCATACAACAGATACCAGGCGTGTCCCCCACAAATCCTTACACAACCATCGCACCCCTCGCCTTCGTCCTCCTTGATCCGCATTCAAAGAGGGACAAGAAGATCTTGTGAGTTTCCTTTGTCCCACAACCCCATATCCGCCTAACATCTCGCTAGAAACGGCATCAATCAGACTCGGAGCTCAATTCACGCATTGCCAAAACTCTGTCGCCATCCTGTACATTTGAGCCACGCAAATGGAAAGATCTCCGAGTCGGCGACCTGGTCCGAGTCGAGTCCAACGAGTTCATACCTGCCGATCTTGTCCTCATCTCATCATCGGAACCAGAGGGACTGTGTTATATTGAAACATCCAATTTGGACGGGTGCGTTTCGAAGTCCATTGTTTTGTCCTGACAACCATCTTAACACGTGAACGACAAGTGAAACAAATCTAAAAATCAAACAAGCCTCCCCTTCGACCTCATCGCTCACCTCGCCATCCCTTGCCACATCCCTCCACGGCTCCTTGCGGTCAGAACAACCCAACAACTCGCTATACACATATGAAGGAACCCTAGAACTCCTCTCCGACGTAGGTGTACCTCGCCAGATCCCCCTAGGACCCGACCAAGATGCTGTTGCGGGGTGCACAATTACGAAATACACCCTGGATATACGGGATGGTTGTGTTTACGGGCCACGAAACAAAGTTGATGCGGAACGCGACGTGAGTGGGATGACTTGTTTTTACTTGGGGTCGGGTTGGGGGTAGGGGGATCAAATTAATCGACGAGTTGCTGACGCTCTGTGGAACACCCAGGGCTGCACCTATCAAGAGGACTGCGGTAGAAAAGCAGGTGAATGTGCATATCATCTTTTTGTTTGGGTTCCTGCTCGCGTTGTCTATTGGATCGACGGTTGGGGCAAGCATCAATTCGGTGAGTAGTGTACATTGTACTAGTATCCCATTGCGGATATGCTGATTGAGGATGTAACTGCGGATGCGATAGTGGTTCCTATCCAGTCAGCAATGGTATCTCTTCCAGCCAAATTCGTTTTCGGGTAGAGGTGATTCTTGCTCCTGTCCTTGAATATTCAGTCAATCCTAACTGATCATCCAACACCAGCGCAAGCATTCGTTGAAGGTATCTCCTTTCTTTCTTTATCATCGCTCCCAAGTAACGATCTTCCCTTTTAGATATCCTCACATTCATCATCCTCTACAATAACCTCATCCCCATCTCTCTCATCGTCACCATGGAAGTCGTTAAGTTCCAGCAAGCAGCACTCATTAATTCCGATCTCGACATGTATTACGCGCCTACCGATACACCCGCTTTATGCCGCACGTCATCGCTTGTCGAGGAATTAGGTCAGATAGAGTTTATCTTTTCGGATAAGACCGGTACTTTGACGAGGAATGAGATGGAGTTCAAGTGTGCAAGCATTGGAGGGGTGGCTTATGCAGAAGTAGTGGACGATCTTAGGAAGGAAGATGAAGCGATGGTGAAGGGGGCAAGGAGAGCTGGCGGACATTTGACGACTTGCGTCGACTCCTCGAGGGTACCTCCACGTCGTCCTCGGGTAATCGCTCCACCAACCCTTCGACACCGGTGCGACCTCAGGTATGGCAACGACGACAATACTGAGGGAGAGAGAAGTTGCACATGAGTTCTTGGCTCTCCTTGCGGTTTGTCATACGGTTATCCCGGAGGTGAAAGATGGAAAGACGCATTATCAGGCGAGTAGTCCCGATGAAGCAGCCCTCGTAGCAGGTGCAGAGCTTTTGGGGTATCAATTCCATGTGCGTTTTTCCCTTTCCCACCTTCCACATAACCGTGAGGCTGACTGAGCACTGCCCTTATCAAACCACCTTGTCGTCTAACGTCTCATACCTATCATAATCTTGCTATGCATACACACAGACCCGCAAACCCAAATCCGTCTTCATCAACATCTACGGACAATCCGCCGAATACCAGATACTCAACGTCTGTGAATTCAACTCGACCCGCAAACGCATGTCAACAGTCGTACGCGCCCCCGACGGCAAAATCAAGTTGTATTGTAAAGGAGCTGACACTGTCATTCTCGAGCGGTTAGGCAAGAATCAGCTTTTCACTGAGAAAACATTAGCACATCTCGAGGTCCGTGATCTTCTCCTTACGACTTTCTTTTCTGTTCAATGAGTCTGTGACCTCCAGGACTATGCCACCGAGGGTCTGCGAACGCTCTGCATTGCTTACCGTGACATCCCCGCTGCCGAATACGCCCAATGGGCGACCATCTACTCCCAGGCAGCCTCCACCATCAACGGTCGATCCGAAGCGCTTGACCAAGCCGCCGAGCTCATCGAAAAAGACTTACTCTTACTAGGGGCGACGGCCATCGAAGATAAGCTCCAAGAAGGCGTACCGGATACTATACATACGTTACAGATGGCTGGGATCAAGATTTGGGTGTTGACGGGTGATAGACAGGAGACGGCTATCAATATTGGAATGAGTTGTCGGTTAATTTCGGAGAGTATGGATTTGGTGAGTGTGATGCTGTCCGCACTTTTCGACACTTTCCACTGTTCGGTTAGCATGAGTTCGCTGATGCTGTCGCATAACAGGTCATTCTCAATGAGGAGACGGCCCATGATACGACCGAGTTCATCTCGAAACGGCTAAATGCCATCAAGAATCAAAGGAGTACTGGTGATCTGGAGGATCTTGCTCTGGTCATTGGTGCGCCCGTCATCCTTTCTCGCTGTCCTGTTACTCAGTCACTCCGACAGACGGAAAAAGCCTCACATTTGCTCTTGAAAAGGATATATCAAAGTCGTTCCTGGAGCTGGCTCTCCTCTGTAAAGCCGTCATCTGCTGTGAGTGGCGTTTACATTTGCCATGCCAATCGGCTAATATCCTTCGTTCTGTAGGTCGCGTCTCGCCACTGCAGAAGGCGCTGGTCGTCAAGCTTGTGAAGAAGAACCAGAAGTCAATACTCCTTGCTATCGGTGACGGCGCCAATGATGTCAGCATGATTCAGGCTGCCCACGTTGGGGTGGGCATTTCGGGCGTGGAGGTAGGTGCTGGGGTATCTGGAGATGAAATCGGCCTGAGCGTCGTCGAATAGGGTCTCCAAGCTGCTCGATCCTCGGACATCGCAATATCGCAGTTCCGATATCTGAAGAAGCTGCTACTAGTCCATGGAGCGTGGAGTTATCAACGACTATCGAAGCTTATTCTCTGTCAGTGCATCACTTATCAAGAGCTCCGAAAAACATATACTCACGGCCTTTTACAGATTGCTTCTACAAGAACTATCACTCTCTACTATGACCCAATTTTGGGTGCGTACTGTTTCCTTTCCGTCCTCACGTCATTGACATTAACATCCCCTACAGTACTCTTTCTTCAACAACTTTTCCGGACAAATCGCCTATGAATCATGGACGATCACATTTTACAATGTCATTTTCACCCTCCTGCCTCCGTTCGTTATCGGCATATTCGACCAATTCGTGTCGGCGCGTGTGCTGGACCGCTACCCCCAGTTGTATTCGCTGGGACAGAAAAATGTGTTTTTCACCAAGACGGCGTTTTGGTTGTGGGTTGGGAATGCGTTGTATCACAGTTTGGTCAGTTTTGTGACGCCAAGCGATGTGTGGAGAGGCTGTAGGTGATACTGACGCAACGAATTGACAGATCCTCTTTGGATTTTCCATCGTCTTGTTCTGGGGCGATCTAAAGCAGGCCACGGGATTGGATTCGGGACACTGGTTTTGGGGCACAGCACTCTACCTGGCGGTCCTCCTCACTGTCCTTGGCAAAGCTGCTTTGGTCTCAGAGTAAGTTCCCCATGCCGTCTCATGTTTCTGCGTGCTCACGAGATAAATCCCCTAGCTTATGGACGAAATATACCGTTGCTGCAATCCCAGGTTCATTCGTCATCACGATGATCTTCCTCCCGCTCTACGCAACCATAGCTCCTGCGCTGGGCTTCTCGACAGAATATTATGGGCTTGTCCCGCGTTTGTGGACGGATTCTGTGTTTTACTTTATGTTACTCCTCGTCCCTGTGTGTTGCCTGGCTCGGGATCTTGCGTGGAAGTAGTAAGTGTCCCGCAGCCCTAGTATTCGTTGGTTGAATGCCTGCTCACCACGGTTGTAACACAGCTATCGCCGGACGTACAAGCCACTGCCGTATCACATCGCGCAAGAAGTGCAGAAATACAACATTCCTGATTACCGACCTCGACAGGAACAGTGCGTCGCATCCGCCCAGTTCTCCGTTCCTCCATTCCTCACTTACATCAAACGCAGGTTCCAGAAAGCCATCAAGAAAGTCCGTGCCGTACAAGCGCATGCGTCGCAACCGCGGCTTTGCCTTCACTCAGACCGAAAATGGCCGACAAGACCAGGAGAAGATTATCCGCGCAGTATGATACGACCAGGTCGGGCGCAAGACCATCGGGGTATTAAGAGGCAGATCAGCACTGCTGGGTTGTGTGGATGGGTGGGTAAAGGAGACGTGGAGGGCCGATGACCGGCTTTAATGTTGCATGGACTGGATGTATTCTATCATATCGTTGCACTAATGACTATACCCGAGACACGCTGTTACTCCAGACGAGAGGATACCATATGTTTTGTTTCTGGTCATTCTATTGTAAGCTTATCGACTGGTGTGCCACAAAAAGGAGGCCTTGCCAGGGTTCGAACCTGGGTTTTGAGAAGATGGGAATCATGTGACGGTGAACCGTCAAAATCTCAAGTGATAACCACTACACTACAAAGCCAACCGTGATGGTGTTACGTTGACGTACATTTGATTTGTTGGCCCAGAGGAAGTTCTAGAAATATGATTGAGTAATGTTCATTGAGAAGGGCCAATGTTTGTGGAGTATTCGAATGGTCAGGTTGACGGCAGGTTGATGGGGCCTCTAGCTTACTGTGTTCTGGCAGTAGATTTGTGGGCCTTGACTACCTCCGCGACCCCTTTCGCCTGCGAATTGACCTGAGTTGTCTAATCGCTGTTGCAGTACTCAGGCTTAACTCTCCAGGTCAGATACCACTCCATGCAGGAAGCTTGGAAGTTGATGGCTGTACTGACAAATACCTCTGCTTGCCATGTGGACTGACCTCCACTACGACGTGTTTCTCATGACCCTGACAGTTTGTCCGGGTGTGGCACACGCAACCGCGACCGCCTTCTGGACAATTTTATTATGCCTCGCATGACGGCTTGGGAGATACTTTGGAGGACGTCGTGAGTCACATCTGTCTGCTTGGACACGTGCTTCTCAAGCTAACATATGAATAGGCTTGTCTTGTTACCCGTAATTCTTGGGATAGCGCTCATTACGACGAACTGGACTGCGCCTTGGCACAGTATTCTGCCGCTCTCCGAGGACACCGGCCCATCTTCAACCGACCCAGCATGTGCCAACCCGCCCATGGACCAGTGTTCCTTCTATGTCACCTGCCTCGAGTCGAGATATCACTGCGGCCCAAACGGCTATCCTATTGGCTACGGCCATAACTTCTGCCAGAAGTTCTCGACGGAGCGGTCAAAACTCAACGCTCCAGGACAAAAGTGGATGACCGACACTATGCACTGTCTCCAAATGGTCCTCGTCCCAGACGCAATTGACGTCAATGCCACGACTTGTAATGCCCTGAAGGACCAGGCATTTGCCTCGCATGCTGGGTGTTATACCAGTAATGGGTTCTGCACCTTGGGCGTGCATGATTGGGCAGCGGTTCTTGAAATTGTGGATGTCACGACTCTGTTCTCGAGTTGGGACGCTTTCAAAGCTACGATAGAAACGGCAGCAGATTGTATAGAGTTCTATGCATACATGGTCGAAAGGGGATTGTTTTGATAGAACGCAAGTACTATCCATCCGAATTGATGCGCACAACATTAATGTCCATAGTACTATTCGTGATCTCTCAATGTTACATTAGTAACTACATACTGTCTATGTGACTGGATGCCTTTCCGTAGCCTCCAGAATAAAATATTATCATATTTTCTATTAAATTTCGACCCATTAGGAAGGTGTGCCGCAATGCCGGGCATGAAATGAAGGGTATTTCCAATGCACCATCCTCAACCACCCTCGAATAAACCTTAATCTGTAAGGGGGGTCGGACCCCCTCGAATAGATTTTCCTGAGCCAGAATAAAATCAAGACTGCCTTTTCCGGCCATTACACCTACGATTTTCATTACATCAGCATTAGTGATTGCTACGCCGATACTGGTGACTCGCTGAGACGATGCAAAGTTAACAACATTCTAAGCCTGAATACTGCCCGAACTCACTCCCGCGCCTGTCGTCTATGTCCCTGGAATCCCGGCTACTGAACGGCCTTTAAAACCATTTATGTTCAGCCGAATGGTGCCCTGTAAGCCAACCATGGGGGTCACAGTCTACATTGTCGAGTTCAAATAATGAAGGACTAGACCAAGAGCTCCGGTGGCATCTAAAGATCGTCGCTCAGGCCGTGGATTGGCAGTGACACTTGTGTTGTTACGTGGAATTGCGGTTTCGTCGCATCGTGTGGCAAAACTTGAACCAGAGGTGAGGATGTATGTACATCAATGTTTGTACATCATGGTGATTATGAATGTATGGTCATTCTGACCGTCATACAACACCTGCCATGGTGTAGCAAGGCGAGGATTAGGTAGCAGGTTTAACAGGTAGAATCAATGTTCACACCTGCTCAGATCACGGTGTAGTTTAATCTACGATAAAATTCCAAGCCTCTGTGGTTTATTCGGGTGAATAAACATGCAGATTATACCGATTTCAAATTGTTTTGGGACTCCGATATATTATAATCTTTTATTCTGGAGGCTACGGAAAGGCATCCACTATTACAGTACAATAAATCCAATACCCACGTGTAAATCCAGTACTGAGCCACAACGTCCACAGTACAAAAACCGTCGATGCTCTATGTGTTCGTCCGTATCATCCTGAGCCAGCCTAGTTGTTTGCTCCCAAAAAAAAAAAAAGAATATGAATCCAGAACCAGCTGGCCGGCACATCCAAGCGCATCCCTCTCACTCACGTTCACCTCGCATAACTCACATTCCACTGCTGGGCGTTGAACCCAGCCCAACCCTTTTGCCTTGCGATCACCTCGCCAACGGCGTCACTTGCAATATTGACCATAGACCTCGTCCTACTCCGCTGTGAGTCCACGGCATGCCTAGGAATGGAAACTGGGATGGGTCGTCGGCGAGGTACGAATTCCGGAATGTTACGCAGATTGAGCGCTGACCATGGTTTTTTCTGCCTCGGCGGAGCAGCGGCCATAGGTGCTTTTACCTGTACCTGTGATAGCACTGCTGCCAGTAGCTTGCCATGAACTACACCATGTAAGGGACACTGCGAGATCCCTGAAATTGTCGGTCTTTCGGCACAGGCCTCCGAGGCCTCTGACGGGGAGGACGGCCGCTCGCGAATGACAGAGCGACTGCGGTGCACCTGGTAAACATGCTAAGTAAACCTAACAAAGGTGAAAGAGCAGTATGAAGGACACATACGTTGTTCGTGGCGTGTTGTTTATCAGTGTGTGGAGGGACCCGAGACGCCCACTGCTCGATGGCCTCATAGTTGAGGGAGCTAGGAGCCGAGGAAACCCTAATCTCGGTGTCGGATGTGTCTATACTAGATGGTCCGTGTGCGATCAGACTGACGTCCACTGCCGAGTCTTGAGAAGCCGAGGAGCAATCGTCAGCGTCGAGGGCAGGCATCGTGTTTCCGGACCGGAAATCCAGTTCCAACGCGCCATCAGCGTCGATGGCAACTAAAAGGGCAGCGCCAAGTGTCTCGGGTAGTATCTTTTCGTCGACCGAGGGCTCGCTGGAAGATCGGGAGTCGCTTTCGAATTCCGAGTCATTACCAGACGAGAGAGAGTTATCGCATCCATCGCTCCTGTATCGGCGCGCCGCGGCCCTACGGTCCCGAAGAGCCGCTCGCGCAAGTACACCGAGCCGACTTCCAGAGCGAGCCCCAGAGCTAGGTTTCCTGACTGCAATGGGTTGTTCCATGGTAGGATACCTCCAACGTGACTTCCTGTTCCGGCGGGAGTCCGGGGTTCTTGCTTCACGAGGTATCTCCGATCCATTGCAGATTCCTTCTCGGGGACGAGGTCCCGCTCAACGACGGGTTGCCTCTCCACGACGAGTTGCTTCTCGATGACGAGCTCCTCCTCTCTGATAGGCTGTGCTATCGTAGCAACTGTTTTCTCCTCCACTGGTCGCTTTTCAACTTCCTCTTCCCATAGACACAGGAACGGAGCACGCCAACGCACTTCCGAGGCAGCAGAAGCAGCCCACGCACTAGTCCTCGCGGATCTGCTCTCCATCATTAATGCCTGATCATCAACAACAGCAGATGAAGGCGCTGGCGGGGTCTGGTAGTCGCGGCTGGAGTTGAAGGGTTGACGCCCAAACTGGTCTTTTGACATCGCAGGAGCCGAAGGATGTCTCCTCATAACGGCCTGAGGGATGAATACCAGGCTGTCAGGATGTCGCTTTACGAGATAGAAATCACGCATGCGTTAGCATTACGGATTGGAAAAGTAAGTAGTACTTGCCTCAACTTGTTGTGGATTCGCCTGTCGGTTTGCCTGGGCGCCTGTAACAGCGCTGCCAAGAGCAGATGGGTGCGAGCCCTTGTCTCTGAGATTTGACGAGCAGATGATGCGTCCGACATCATCTTTTCTGGTATGCGCCTCCGGGGCAGTTCCTTCCTTGGTAGTAGTTGTTCGACATTCTCCCCACCTGGTGGGTTTTCGGAGTTGCCTCAACGCCAAAGGCTCCCGGCCTTCTACGGCAGCGGTTCTCGGCTCAGCATCTCTCGTTCGCAGTCTGGGGATTGTGCTGTTACTCAGCGGAGGGCCTGCGTTTTTCGCCTGTTCCTCGGACTCTGTCCAACAAGGGACACTAAGTAGGGTCGCTTCTAGGAGGTTTGATGAGGGCAGGGGAGTACTGATGGCGCTGAGCATGACTTCATCAGGAACCAGAAGAGTACTGCGGTGTGTCACATCTGCATCAAGGGCAGAAAAGGTGGTGGAAGGAGCATCAAGATCAGGAGAGGCAGCAGCGTTAGAAGGTACATGGCCTCCAGACATCCTCATACGCTTCTTCAGCCTCACAACTCTGTCGTTCGATACAGAGGGTCGCCTTCCCAGCCTGGGTGGCGTACTGGTGGAGATGGTAGCGCCATCTTCTGATACCAGATACGCAGCATCTGGGAGGGCGGCTTCCAACGCGTCCGCAGCCGGGAGGGACGTCCGAAGGGCTATGTGCGCGACCTGGTCGTTATCCCATGAGTTTGAACAGTAGAATCGACGGCTTCCTTGGAGTCCGGGGAGAGACCAAGGTTGGAGACAACAGGCTGATCGACTGCGTTTTCGGTTGATGGGACTGGCACGCTGGGTTGGATGCGCGGCAGAGAAGCCCCATTGTCGACATCGTTTGGCGGGACCTTCAACGCATCGCCCGTACAGCAAGGCGGGTCGGAGGTGCTATCGAGTGGCGTGCAGATTTTCTCTGTCATTAGGCGAGGTCACAGATGCCGAGTCCGCCACATCCGGCTGAAGCTCTGGCCTACTGTTGACCATTCCGGGAGACCCGTCGGGCTGAGCCTGAGGGACTGCGCTGATAGTTGCATCAGGTATGGATTCTTGATCGTGTCCTGTGTACCGGCTGGTACCATCGTAAAGGGCGAGATTGCCATCACTGGAGCGTATGTTGTTAACCATGGATTGGCGTAGATAAGATGCAATACTGGCGATGTCGGTCAGGGTTAGTCCGATGCCTGCGATCCCATTGAGGATGCGGGAGTCAGGAAGCGTTAATCCCTGTGCCACCAAAGTAGCGGGAGATGCTAGACCGCTGTCGAGGAGCCATGGCGTAATGGGCGTAAAACTGTAAAGGCCTAGGGTATACATGATATGCTGGGTGTTGATAGTAAGATCTGCGGCGTTCTTGGTGAAAGAGTTGATAAGATGGAGGAACCAAAAAAAAAAAAATGAGGGTGAAGTGCTGGGGAAAGGGGATGGGTGTTGAATACCTTTGAAGAGCGGCTGACGGATATGTGTTTGTTTGGAGAACGCGACGTGTTGAGGTCACGTGAAGGGAAAATCAATGACCTCCCTGAGAGCAGCCTTTGGAAACGCGTCCTCACTCTGTAGAAGCCTGAGCCGGATGGTCTTGTTAGTTCCAATAAAATCGTGGACATCTGCCACGACAGTTGAACATGCGAATTACCTCCTTAAAGCGTTTACGACCCTCTTCCCCTTCTCGATCTGCCAGTGTCACCGAAAAGTGTGGGATGTTCATCAGATCATTCTGAATTGTTGCAATATCTTGTATTCACTGACAGGTCGCTTATATTTTGCAACTGAGAGACTCTTGTTTTTGGGTCACTGGCTCTGAACTCGCAGTTCTGTTCAAGCTGATGATGTGTGTCTGTGCGCGTGAAGACTGATACCGGTTGGCCAGACACAATGTGATCTGAATGCATTGACGGCTTTCTTGGGATTGAAGGAAGTTTAACTTGATGTGTGGTTCAGTGAGTGGTGGCGATCATGGAACGCGTCGATGATAGTGATCGTGTTAGTGAGGCAGCCTCAGGGTGTCGGGTTACCTTTTCAAGCTTTCATAGATGACATGACCCGTGCAACTGGCCAATTTCTCAGATCTCAAACATCACCGCAACTACCACCACCGACAGTATGCCTGTCGTACAGTTCGCTCCATTCGCCTCTCTGGTCCAGCCTCCCTTCTGGCACGAGCTAACCAGGATGAAGATCGATGTTCTTCGCTTGTCAGACGAGTCTGTGACAGTCGCTGGATCGTATTCAGTCGGTCGCACCATCAGAGATCGCGAAACAGGCCAAGATATTGCATTGGGGTGCAATCTATCGCTGGGGGTGGATGCATTCGAGAAAACACCTCAGTACGTCGCGATCGCTGCCTCCAGTGCTGATTATACTCAAGGTCTATGCAGGATCCCCCCAATGTCTGTTCCGGCGAGTGGCGTGTTCAAGAACTACAACACGATAGAAGACTTCAAGGCCGCGGACAAGGCTGCCCTGTTCAACAATGTCGCGAATGAAGTGAGATGACGCGTCGGCTTGCGATTTGTTAGTACTGACAGGGATATACAGATGTGGAGTAGCATCATCGACAAGAAAGATTCATCGAAGCTTACGCAGTTCTTACTTATCACTTTTGCGGATCTCAAGAAATACCAATATTACTACTGGTTTGCGTTCCCTGCGTTCGTGGCCAAACCTGCCTGGGAGATATCACAGAATGGATGGAAGGCTGCCGACGAGCAGCTCAGCGCGGCTCAAGTCGGTCACCTTGTCACCTAATCACCTACTAAGCTGACCATACCTTGACCAGCTAACGTCAATATTTCATTCGCTGTATGCAGAGACTAGGCCGTTTTTCCTCATCAACGCGACCACAGACACAGTGGAGGTGCACTCGATAGACCAAGCCGAAACTCTCCTCGCAACTGGAGAAGACCCAGTCGGTCAGTACCTGTGTATACCTCCTTACGCACCTCTTCTCATCACACCTCGACTCAGGTCATAGTTGGTTTCTTGGACCCATCAGTTTCCCCCGAGAACCCGGGTTGGCCATTGCGTAATCTCCTCGCCTACCTTCATGCTCTCTATCCAGCGCAGGCCTCTTCTCTCAGCGTGATCTGCTGGAGGGATAGTGAACTACCAACTCCCGGGAGGTCCTGGAAGAGTCGGTTTGGTATCGTGACAATCGCAGGCGGCGACCCCAACCTGAAGCCTACTGCAGTCGGATGGGAGAGACATCCCACTACCAACAAGCTTAGTGCCCGTATGGCAGACTTGGCACCTATGATGGACCCTACTAGGTACGCTGACTTGTTGAAATATCGACACCCAAATTCATTCCCTGTTTTAGGCTCGCCGATCAAGCAGTAGACCTCAACTTGAAGCTCATGCGCTGGCGAATCCTCCCTTCTTTGGACTTGGAAAAAGTCGCCTCAACGAAGTGCCTGCTACTCGGTGCTGGAACTCTTGGTTGCTTATGTTGCCCGTACTCTGATGGTAATCTCTTATCTTTGAAATCAGATCATCGTTGGATTGAATGTCATTTTTTCAGGGATGGGGCGTTCGAAATATCACTCTCGTAGACTCTGCGCGTGTTTCATTCTCCAATCCTGTACGACAGCCCCTCTTTGAGTTCGAAGACTGTTTGAATGGCGGCAAACCCAAAGCAGCTTGTGCTGCTGAACGTCTGAAGAAGATCTTCCCCGGAGTCGTACGTCCTGGCCTCATATTCTATCCCACATTTAACTCGATCACCCCCTAGAATGCGAACGGCTATAGTCTTTCTGTACCCATGCCAGGTCACCCTATTCCTGCAGCATCCAGTAGAGCAGGCAAAGAGAGACGTTCAACAGCTCGAGAAACTCTTCGACGAGCATGATGCTATCTTCCTCTTGATGGACTCTAGAGAAAGTAGGTGGTTACCCACTGTGCTCGGGGCTGCCAAGGGCAAGGTTCGTGTCATTTCCATTATCAGCGTCCGCATCAGCGACTAACCATCAGTACAGATCGTCTTGAACGCCGCATTAGGTTTCGATACCTATCTTGTAATGAGACATGGTGCACGCGCTTCAACCGCTAAGGGAACGCGCCTAGGCTGTTACTATTGCAACGATATCGTTGCCCCCGCAGACGTAAGAATCATTCTCCCCACATCCCACACTATGACTGACACGTCCCTGACACCCACCCAAAGTCCCTGACAGACCGCACCCTGGATCAAATGTGCACTGTCACTAGACCCGGTCTGGCCTCCATTGCATCTTCCACCGCCGTTGAGCTCCTGGTATCTCTTTTGCAACATCCAGAAGGGTACGTAACTGTCATCTACCATTTGATTTTATCTCACCTGTCATGATAGCCTGCACGCCGCTCCACCCCCACAGGCAGAGGGCACCCAGGCGGACCCAAGCGAGTCAGGCAGTGTCCTCGGACTCATACCCCATCAACTGCGCGGATTCCTGGCTCAGTTCAGGAATCTTCTCATCACCGGTGCTGCATATGACAAATGCACTGGATGCAGCGAGACTGTAAGCATATTCGTAGTGGGCGTCATCCTGTACTTTGTTGATCCCATATGCAACAAGGTCCTGAAAGCTTACGAGGAGCAAGGCTTCCCCATGCTTTTGAGAGCATTCAACGAGACAGGATACCTCGAGGCGTTGACCGGTTTAGACAAGTTGTATGATGAAGGAGACGTAGCGTTAGAGAGCGTTGAGTGGGAAGACGAAGACGAAGACGACATGACTTAACGAAAGATCGGAGACCCGAAGAAGTGTATTCTCTGCTATCTGTAATCATCACGTTATACAATTTTAAGAAGAGCGAACCGCCCAGTATCTTTTCACATAATGCAAAGACTATAGTTTGCTTTTAGTTTTTGTAGTCGGCCCTCGCGTATCATCTTGCGGCTGACCCAAGTACCACAACATCGCGTCTCTTATCTCTCCCAACCACTCCCGCACCGTCTCAGCGCCGAACACGTTTTCATCATAAAATGTGAAGAACTGAAGCTGCCGTTGGTAGGTCGCCGCACCCAAATAAAGCTCGGCCGGGCGGGCGTGAATATGCACGTCCCAATACTCTACATGGAGCCGTGGAATTTTGCACTGTTGAACGATTTCGTCGGGGACAGGAACAACAGGGTATCCCGCGCGACAGGGATGAGGGAACTGGGATAGGGGTGAAAGATCGTGGCCCGCAGGCATGGGATAGTCAAGTGGTATCATACAGTCCATCTACAGGGGATTCATATCAGAGCCACGTTCGAGGATTGGTGTTCGGGCACTTACGTTTCCCAAGCTCGAGCCCCCCTGTGTCAGTATCGGACCAAGTGAATGTACGGGAGTAGACTGCTGCACATTGGGATTTTGCACGACGCAGCTCTCCCGTCCCGCGCCAAGTCAACGCTGCCGCCTTCGCCATGTCCTGTCTGACATTGTGTTCCGCAACGCATATATCGACAAACCGAGGATGTCCGAAAAGCTTCTGAGCCTGCGAGCTCAACACCTCGCACCGAAGGAGGAACCGATTGAATGACATGAGGTCCTCGAAAAGCGGTGCCCCATCCAACAATTCCAAGTTTCCTGCATCCTTCCCAGACATTGCACCAAGCGGCATGAATGGGAGGATATACCGGAAGGCGCTGACGTTCAACCCCACCTCGCCCAATCCGCCCTTCTCGAACCAATCCTGGTCCTGGTAGGGCCGAAGGTTAAGTGGTCCGGCAAAGAACATCGGCTCGCGTTTTCGGTACTCCCATTCTTCTTCAGATATCTCCCCTCGGAGATATCGGCGGCATAATAAACGGGACAGAGCTACTTGGCTGAGTACATAGTAAGCACTATTGAGCGTGACATTGTGACGCTGGCAGTTGGAGAGAATGAGGGCAGATAGTTCTCGGGAGAAGCCGATGATCTGACGACGCGCCTTCGCAGGAGTGAGCTTGCGTCGCTGCAGTGAAGTTTCCCAGGAAGAGTATGTCCACCCTAGAGTGGTATCAGTCATATATTCATATCCAAGTCAAGCACAATATTTCCTTACCTTGAATCGGGAGCGTAGGACAGTTTGTACAGCATGACCCAGAGCTTTCCTCCACCTCCGTTTTGCAGGAGACACGTCCTCAAGCCGTATACGACTCTCCAATGGGTTGTACATTTGCAATCTTGCTTCGATAGATAGGGGAGAAGGGTCGTATGGAGACGCCAGTGTTTGGAAAAATGTTCGAAGGATCGTGCTTGTCGAAGACCCATCGGTGATGCAATGAGCGACGACGATGACGACATGGAAGTGATCCGGTCGGTCCGTGCGCCGAAAGCACAGTATGCGCGAGTTAACAATTTCGAGGAAAGTGGAGGTGGACCATCCATGATATACATTTATGAAACGCTCCACATCGTGAAAAGACGACACAGTACCGAATGTGACATCCCCTTCTCGAAGGGAAACGACGTTTTCCTCTCGAAGAACAAAGTAGGAGCCACCGTCTTCTTCTTGCACTTCTGCAGCCAACAGCGGAAATCGTCGCTTCACAGACAACCACGCGCGGCGCACGTTGTCACGAGAATAGATATCCGCATCACTCGGTCGCGTGGCCCGAAGATGAATATGCATGACCGTATCAATCGTGCCGTTGAAGACGCCATACCAGTAAAAAAAGTCTCCAAAGCGCCGAGGGCACGCGTCCAGACCCGTTGCCCAGATGTTGTGCTAGTCTGCGTCCAGAAAGACATTTCGACGAGGAGAGTTGCTCTGTTGGTGTCATCTTGTTGGATTAATCTTTATACACCGTGCATGTTTGGAGTTTCTCCAGTTCACCGATCAGACCGCCTATCACCTTACTCGACCAATACTCGACTATCAAAGGATTTGACACATTGTCAGGCACCATCCAAATGATCCCTGCTGCTTCATTGCTCACATATTTTCCACTGCTTTGTGGCTCAATAAGAGAAGCGTGCGTACAGTGCGTACATTGACGTAGCGTAACCGGAGGTGTAGCAAGCATTACCGCCGTGGTGTATATGCCCACAGGTCACGGTTATGGCGTTATCACAGGAAATACTAACATCTGTATCCTGAACTGTTATTCCAAAATTCGACCACAGCAGAACAACGCACCATTTACCCCGCTTAATGAGGTGGCAGCGTGAGTAAGACTCAAGTGGTTTCTTCTCCGTCCGAGGGGATCCCATTGATTCTTACACGTCGCGGTTGCGGTGGATCTCGTCGTCAGACAATGAGCGTTTGGTAAGACGCTGTTCTAGGGTCGGTGTCTGGATACGAAATGGTACCTCGTCGGTGCACTCTTACTGGAGCAGTTGTGGACAACCGTGAGATGAGTCGGACGGTCGTCACGAGCGGGTAGTGGGCTGAAGTCCATTCCGCGTACTTGTTGAATAAAAACGCCTGCCACCTGCTGAATGTATGCAACAGTGGAGTGTGTTGGAATATCGGCCGAACGCACTGACGAACGATATCACTCGTGAGAACATTTCGTGGAGTATTTTAGGTAGATCATCTACGAGCTGTACCGCATCCGTTTGCAAAGCTTAAAGGCTCCCCGCCGTTTCCTCGCAGCCTGGCCAAACGTACCCCGTCATAACCGTGTTTACAACAGAGTGTCCAAGCCTTGCAGTACTAGTGAAGAACTTAGTTGCCGACCAACTCCCTGGGAATAGTATGGCACTGAAATTAGCAGTGAGTGATGGGGGGGGACACAATAGATACCGAGCTCTGTTCTTTACACATATCGAGAAGGCCTTCAACACAAAAAAAAAATCTTTAAAAATCTGCGACTGCAGACTGATGCTAAAGATACGTCTCCACAGAAGAGCGAACCGCCCAGTACCTTTTGAATGCAAAGACTATAGTTTGCTTTTAGTTTTTGTAGTCGGCCCTCGCGTATCATCTTGCGGCTGACCCAAATACCACAACATCGCGTCTTTGATCTCTCCCAACCACTCCCGCACCGTCTCAGCGCCGAACACGTTTTCATCATAAAATGTGAAGAACTGAAGCTGCCGTTGGTAGGTCGCCGCACCCAAATAAAGCTCGGCGGGGCGGATGCGCATATGCACGCCCCAATACTCTACATGGAGCCGTGGAGTTTCGCACTGATGCACGATTTCGTCGGGGACAGGACCAACAGGGTATCCCGCGCGACAGGGATGAGGGAACTGGGATAGGGGTGAAAGATCGTGGCCCGCAGGAATGGGATAATCAAGTGGTATCATACAGTCCATCTACTAGGGATTCCACATCAGAGCCACGTTCGAGGATTGGTGTTCGAGCACTTACGTTTCCCAAGCTCGAGCCTCCCTGTGTCGGTATCGGACCAAGTGAATGTACGGGAGTAGACTGCTGCGCATTGGAATTTTGCACGACGCGCTCTCCCGTCCCGCGCCAAGTCAACCCCACCTCCTTTCGCCATTTCCTGTATGACATTGTGTTCCGCAACGCATATATCGACAAATCGAGGATGCCCGAAAAGCTTCTGAGCCTGCGCGCTCAACACCTCACACCGAAGGAGGAACCGGATTGAATGACATGAGGTCCTCGAAAAGCGGTGCCCCATCCAACAATTCCAAGTTTCCTGCATCCTTCCCAGACATTGCACCAAGCGGCATGGATGGGAGGATATACCGGAGGCGCTGACGTTCAACCCCACCTCGCTCAATCCACCCTTCTCGAGCCAATCCTGGTCCTGGTAGGGCCGGAAGGTTAAGTGGTCCGGTAAAGAACATTGGCTCGCGTTTTCGGTACTGCCATTCTTCTTCAGATATCTCTCCTCTGAGATATCGGCGGCATAATAAACGGGACAGGGCTACTTGGCTGAGTACATAGTAAGCACTATTGAG
>MU123715.1:0-67967 GCA_014904935.1 Melanogaster broomeanus | reverse complement strand
AACAAAAAGGGAAGGAAAGGGGAAGGAAATTTTTCATCATAAAATGTAAAGAACTGGAGCTGCTGTTGGTAGGTCGCTGCACCCAAATAAAGCTCGGCGGGCGGATGTGCATATGCACGCCCCAATACTCTACATGGAGCCGTGGAGTTTCGCACAGATGCACGATTTCGTCGGGGACAGGACCAACAGGGTATCCCGCGCGACAGGGATGAGGGAACTGGGATAAGGGTGAAAGATCGTGGCCTGCAGGAATGGGATAATCAAGTGGTATCATACAGTCCATCTACAGGGATTCCACATCAGAGCCACGTTCGAGGATTGGCTGTTCGGGCACTTACGTTTCCCAAGCTCGAGCCTCCCTGTGTCGGTATCGGACCAAGTGAATGTACGGGAGTAGACTGCTGCGCATTGGGATTTTGCACGACGCGCTCTCCCGTCCCGCGCCAAGTCAACCCCACCTCCTTCGCCATTTCCTGTATGACATTGTGTTCCGCGACGCATATATCGACAAACCGAGGATGCCGAAAAGCTTCTGAGCCTGCGCGCTCAACACCTCACACCGAAGGAGGAACCGATTGAATGACATGAGGTCCTCGAAAAGCGGTGCCCCATCCAACAATTCCAAGTTTCCTGCATCCTTCCCAGACATTGCACCAAGCGGCATGGAATGGGAGGATATACCGGAGGGCGCTGACGTTCAACCCCACCTCGCTCAATCCACCCTTCTCGAGCCAATCCTGGTCCTGGTAGGGCCGAAGGTTAAGTGGTCCGGTAAAGAACATTGGCTCGCGTTTTCGGTACTGCCATTCTTCTTCAGATATCTCCCCTCTGAGATATCGGCGGCATAATAAACGGGACAGAGCTACTTGGCTGAGTACATAGTAAGCACTATTGAGCGTGACATTGTGACGCCGGCAGTTGGAGAGAATGAGGGCAGATAGTTCTCGGGAGAAGCCGATGATCTGACGACGCGCCTTCGCAGGAGTGAGCTGGGTCGCTGCAGTGAAGTTTCCAGGAAGAGTATGTCCACCCTAGAGAGGTATCAGTCATATATTCATATCCAATTCAAGCACAATATTTCCTTGCCTTGAATCGGGAGCATAGGATAGTTTGTACAGCATGACCCAGAGCTTTCCTCCACCTCAGTTTTGCAGGAGTCACGTCCTTAAGCCGTATACCACTCTCCAATGGGTGGTACATTTGCAGTCTTGCTTCGATAGATAGGGGAGAAGGGTCGTATGGAGACGCCAGTGTTTGGAAAAATGTTCGAAGGATCGTGCTTGTCGAAGACCCATCGGTGATGCAATGAGCGACGACGACGACGGCATGGAAGTGATCCGGTCGATCCGTGCGCCAAAGCACGTATACGCGAGTTAATAATTTCGAGGAAAGTGGAGGTGGACCATCCATGATATCATTTATGAAACGCTCCATCGTCGTGAAAAGACGACACAGTACCGAATGTGACATCCCATTCACGAAGGGAAACGACGTTTTCCTCTCGAAGCAACAAAGTAGGAGTCACTGCGTCTTCTTCTTGCACTTCTGCAGCCAACAGCGGAAATCGTCGCTTTACCGACAACCACGCGCGGCGCACGTTGTCACGAGAATAGATATCCGTGTCACTCGGTCGCGTGGCCCGAAGATGAATATGCATGACTGTATCAACCGCGCCGTTGAAGACGCCATACCAGTAAAAAAAAGTCTCCAAAGCGCCGAGGGCACGCGTCCAGACCCGTTGCCCAGATGTTGTGCTAGTCTGCGTCCAGGAAGACATTTCGACGGAGAGTTGCTTGGTTGGTGTCATCTTGTCGCGGACTGGTCTTTATACACCATGACGTGTCGACTTTCTCAGTTCACTGCATCAGACCGCCTATCACATTACTCGACCAATACTCGATCACAGCAGAACAACGCACCATTTACCCCGCTTAATGAAGTGGCAGCGTGAGTAAGACTCAAGTGGTTTCTTCTCTGTCCGAGGGACCCCATTGGTTCTCACTCTCACACGTCGTGGTTGCGGTGGATCTCGTCGTCAGGCAATGAGCGTTTGGTGAGACGCTGTTCTAGGGTCGATGTCTGGATACGAAATAGTACCTCGTCGATGCACTCTCCTGGAGCAGTTGTGGACAACCGTGAGATGAATCGGACGGTCGTCACGAGCGGGTAGTGGGCTGAGGTCCATTCCGCATACTGTTGAATAAAAACGCTTGCCACCTGAATGTATACAACAGTGGAGTTCCCAGGCATTGCAGTACTAGTGAAAGAACTTGGTTGCTGACCAACTCCCTGGAAATAGTACATATGGCACTCAAATTAACCGTGAGTGATTGGGGGAATACAATAGACACCGAGCTTTGTTCTTTAGATATCGAGAAGGCCTTCAACACAAATAAAAATTCTTTAAATATCTGCGACTGAAGACTGATGTGAAGATACGTCTCCACAGTTCTACAGTCGCCGATTTCTGGATAATATTGTTGTTGCAAAGCTCGCATGGTTTAACTGCTTGTCATGCAGCTTGAAAAGTATGAGCGTAGCTGCAGCCAAATTACTATAAGCCTCGGTTGATTCTTGAAAGTTCTACGTTGGGATTGCATCAATTTATGATCATACAAGTGTCAATTTAGCAAGTTATAGTCCATGGGGAGGATATACAATTGTGCGTCCAAGAAGAAAGAAATACCAACAACAGGCGTGTAGAAACAGAAACCCCTCTAATAGATGTCACAGATGGCAGCCTGATGGTTGGGGACAAACCAAGTCTACGTGGTGAAGGGAACTTGCTTGCGGAACGAGAGGACTGCCAGAGGCTCAGGTATACACAAATACAGTAAAATATCACCTGCACAGATGGATCAACATGCATTCTTCCAGTCTTGGACTTGCCACGTACCGTATGGCACAGATGAGGTTGAAAGGTGAACGTCAGCGCAAAGGTGAAAAGCTGCCATGCGAGGACCCCTATCACAAATAGTGTCGTAATGGCGCTGACCCAGTACGAAAGAGCTACGACTTCACTGCTAGGTAGCGGTGTCGTGAGCATGACCTGCATCGAGCTCATAACAACGCTGGCATATGCAAACAACACCAGCATGAAGCCCAGCTGGTACGAAAACCACGACTGGTAGTCACGGTGGACGTTGAAGTACCAGGGGCTGAAGCGAAAGAGGTTGTGAACGAAATTCAGACGGTGTAGTCGAAGTTCGCCGTAGTGGTATCGCTCGTTAACATCGGTGAGGGGGATCGCTGCCAAGCTGAAGGCTAGTTCGCTCCATTGCGTCCATGTAACACACTCCGGTAAGAGCCCTAGGTCCTTTGCTATGCGAAAATCGCTCTCGTACTTAACAAGGTGAGCGTAAGTACGAAGGAAACCACAAGCTTCACGGAAGAGGCCTTCATCGTGACATATATAGGCGGTGAAAAAGTTGTGGTGCAATAGGGAGAGGGGAAGAGGCTTGATGAAGATTGTCGAGTCATACCACAGAAGGTGAAGTCCAGGATCCTCTGTGACCAGAATATCCCTCTTCGTCATCTTTTGCCAGTGAAGGGGATGTAAGTGGTTCTTCCGACCAGCCATCCAAAGGTGTTCTTGGACATCGTTGAGGCGTGATACAGACAACTCCTGATGAAGAAACTTGCGAACGCTGATACCCGCTTCGTCGATGGGTATGACGTGACCAGGTATGCGGATCAGCTTCTCTGTCGCACCATGACACGATACAGAATGTATAGCTTCAAAAGGTGGCTTGCGAGGGGAGTAAAGGACATGATTCATAACGTGGGCCTGCCGCAAAACGTCAGCTAACGGCCTATCATCCCAGAATTAAGAACGAACACAACTGCCAGGGTATCTTGGCAACTATATGTAACTCCAAGTCAGACTACCTCCACGTGTCAGTAGAGGGGCTTGGTTTGAGATCAATGGTCGTACACACAGTTGCCGAGCACAAATCCTTCAGTTGACTTCAGTGAGGGTGGTATTAGAGCGGTGGAAATAGCTGCGTCTGAAAGACCGAATTCGAAGCCGCGGGCTGCAATGCGGGCACCCGCCAGCCTAAAGACAGACGCTCAGCCCTTGGTGCTGATTCAGGACCCTGACGAGTGCATTGCATGGGATTAGTAGAAGACGTGCGAAGCAGTTAGGCGATCTCTTAGACTCACTCTGCAACTTCTGGTTACCTGGACTTGTGAGCTAGAGTGCTTGCAGGCGTGTAGGCTGCAGTCTGAGTCCAATCCCAGCTTTGTCACGGCAGATTACGTTAGTCCGACAACTGCTAGTCGCATCTGAGTGGGCTCTGTGTCGAAGAAAGGGGTACATAGCGATGGCCCAGGGTGCGGGGTGTGTACTATGGATGAAGCTTAAGAGTGCAGGGTTTTCGAGCTTCCCACGCTAGGATCAAGCGCTCGCTTGCATATGGTCCCAATCTCGCAGTGTTCAACTACATCCGACAGTGGTGGCCATGTGGGTTATTCGTGGATGGATGTCCTATGATCGCGTTCGAACGTTCGTGGTCGTCGTGGCTCTCGCGCTTGCATGCTAATGATTGCCCGCACAACAACTGGCGTCACTTACTCCAGACCAGGTGCCCTTTCCATCCTTCGTCCATGATACAACATGTTGATGGTCGGGGATTATCCTCATCTATGGTGTGTCGGTCCAATCAGGCCCCCCCACTGGTACTGGGCATCTAGGTATGCGGCAGGCGAGCTACTGTAGCTGTAACACATTTTGGTCGGTGTGAACTCACATGAGCTTATGCCGCACAGACTGGAGAGGTCCTGGCGCCGAAGCAGTTTAATGACCGTAGCATGATCGAGGACGACATCGATCATGATTTAATGCATCTGCTGAAGACCAGGAGCCCGATTCCACTCAATGGAGTCATGGTCAAATATTAATATCTATCCCTCACCTAGATCGTCACCGCTTGACTCGGGCCGAGATCATTCACAACTATCATTCGTAATCACACAGGGTTGTATAACTCCTGGATATCGATATCACGTCCGTAACTTACTTGCCATAGGGTATACCTTCGCTCTGTGCAGCGACGCTGCTTGGTCACTGGCATGGCACCAGCTTCCGAGGTATAAAATTGATATTCGCGTTAATGGCAAGAGTTGGTCGACCATCTATCCACGAGCTTCGCTTTCACGCATTGATTGCGTCACACTTCTATTCGATCCCCTCAGAGCCCGTTACATCTATGGCCTTACAATTGGCCCATTACTGTGCTTGTGCTTCAACAAACCATCCGCTGTTCCAAGGCGCCGCAGTCGTATTCTACAGGGTCGCAGCAGGGAGCTCCCCCACGAACTAAGTTTCCAGTCAGTCAGATGTACTTGTTCGAATCACTTTGGTCATACTACCGTCAGTTCCTCTGTAACGCAAACATCTGGGTGAGATGTCTCCCGTGGTTTTAGAATCCTATCACTGACCTCTCTGCTCAATAGCTATCGCGTTGATGAAGCCGCACGACAGAGCGGCATGACGAGTCGAGGGTGACTGCATGACATAGTGCGTGCAGTGAGTGTGAAGGCGATGAGGCCATCACCTCGCAATCTCTCCTTTCATGCTTCACCCCCATCGTGCATATCAGCGGTGCCACTGTCTCAGCGTGCCCCTGAGATCCATGCACCATGTGGGCCTCTGATGGAGGCTTCTAGCGACGCATGCTTGCGTCTGATACGGGTCGGCCCCTGGCGTATTCTTTGTTGGGTAGGTAGGCACGCTCCCGAGACTCTCACAAGGCCCAGGATGGCCTTCGGCGAATTAACTGAGGCAGTTACTGTAGGCTGATGCTCTCTATTGCATCTTGCATGAGATTATCAAGTATTATATTAGCTGCGGCTTCAAAGAACGATCGAGCTCCGAGTCGGGGTGATATTAATACTCTATCACATTGATAATAAATACGCTCACACAATATGTGCAGCGTTACCTTTCAATCCTTACTAGTAGGCCACGTGCGACATCGGGACTCCAGTGTGATGTAGCAATTGAGTTGCCCGCCATGCGTGGGCTGGCTGGTGTGCCCTCATTTTACAAGTCATTTTCAGGTCAATAAAAAAAACTGGCTCCCGATTAACTTACGACTCGCCGTTTCAAAAAATATCCCCTCGACGAGCTAGTAGCGCAACATTGCACTCTTCTAGGAGCACCTATGTACGTCACATCCAGAAGACCTATCTAGTGTGCGTTGTAGCGAAACTCAATTGAAAAGAAGGGCGAGATCAACTGCTCGAGGTGTAGAAAATACAGTAGCGCAGACTTCTGCTGGAGCCATCATATCTGCTACACCACTGAAGTGAACAGTTGAATGGCTTACGGACGGTTATGTACCATGGGTTTGAGATTCTCACTTGGTGGAGACACGACTGCCTTCACCAAAATGAGATGGAATTTAGCCAAATGGAACAAATTTCAGTCTAGCTAGCTAGTTCCAAAAAGAAAATTCGCAAAGCTCAACGCAAAGCGCTTTTCAGAATCCCGATTGCCATGTTACACCTCCATATTACATATCTATCAACGAAATACACACGCAACTTGCAAGCATAGAACGAACTTAATTCGATCACTAGCAAAACAGCACATGCCACCCCATCACAAATCATATACCACGCGCGCGCCAACCCACGGATATGGATAGTTGTGCTGATAGAAGTTACGCGCAGTACGTCTGCCCGCCAGTCTTGGAATAGTCGCATACGAACCACCGAGCACGACGTGGTGTTTTTCATCAAAAAAGTCGGTCGAGTAACCCGGGAAGTGAGCGGTCGGGTAGAATCCCTCGTGCTCGCTAAGAAGCGTCGAGGTCCATTCCCAAACACCGCCGTTCGATCCCCGTCCACCAAGCTCGTCCAGACCTGCGGTCGCACTGAGAAGACAATGAGAAAAGTATTGTGTAGCGACTGTGAAAAGGTTTGGTTAACTTACGGAACGGGGTGCCAGTTCCTGAAGCCGACGTTAGCGCCACCAATGTGGCCAACTTCGTAGGTGTCGAAGAAGAGTCGGAGCTCGGGCTCGGTAGGGAGACGACCACCTTTTGATGTGGCGTACGCCAACAGACTATCGTATGAAGTAAGGACTGGCCAGTGTTGCGCAATAGCCATTGATACCGGTCCGTAGAGCGTCCGTACCTGAGGAGACACGAGGAAACACACTCAACGACTGCACCACAGAAACGAAGAGAAGTACGAACCATCATACTGTCCTCGTTCGCCACCCAGCTCGGAGGCAGACCAACCTCCATATGGTCCTGATAAAACGCCAAGAACTCTGCATTCGTGACGGGCCGCCAATCCATCTTGATCCTGCTTGACCTCAACAGCACGTGGTGGACTCTCGTTGTCCCAACCGAACTCGTGTCCGTCGATGATTGCGGTGATGCCAGGCTTGAGATCATCGCCTCGCAGTCCTCGTGACCGAGTACGATGGTCGCGGGACCGAGAGTCACGGTGGGCGTGCTGGGCGGACGAACAGTGGCGTTCCATTGTTCAGCGAGTGCTCCCCATGGTGGGACGGTAAATCCAGGCGGGGGGAGAGTGCCTTTCCCTGCGCGCTGTATGAGCATGTAGAGGAGAGTCTGACGAACCGCGTTTGTCGGTGAGGGCCAAGCTACCAACGCAATAAAGCATACGAACCTCCACATGCCACCCTTCGTGCTCATGCGTCATCGCCAACATACGTGCAACGTGACGATTGAGGGTGCGAGCACCTGTCTCAAAATCTTCATATAGCTTGAGAAGACGAGCGCGAACACGGTCGCGGAAGTCAAGGATGCTACCCAACGTTGGCCAATCCTCGTCTTTCTCTGGAACCTCAGAGTGGCTCTGGAATAGTGGGTAAGGAAGAGCGAGGGCAATAAGAGACCAGCGACATACATGGACGTGTTCAGGGTCGTCGACATGAGGGTCAATGCCACGCTGTCAGACCAACCATCAGTTGTGCACTTTGGACGAATTTCAAACAAAAGCATACCTCGAAGATCAGAGTGAAGTTCTTAGGTTCGGTGTTCGGCTCGTCCAACGACCTCGACATAAGCATATCGAGGAAGCTGAACAAGGTAAGTGATGGTGAACACTAGCTTGGTGCACAGACTGACTTACGTGGGGATGTGTCCGATGTAGAAGAGGCATTTGTGCCGCAAGTCAATGGGCTTTTGATGAAGCATCTCCTGAGGGATCATTGCCATGGTGACCAAGTCCCAAGCAGCCCACAAGTTCAGCCAATCATCAACTGCGGGTGGCCCAAATGGCGAGTACGATGAAGTGGCAGTCAGCAGAGGAGGGAAAGAAATTTGAGGTCGTTCAAGGCAGTAAAGGGTGGAGTTTGTGTTGGGTAACGAGACGGAAAAGATGGAGCGCAATCCGCTTGCTGAGAAGACGTTTAAAGCCTCTTCATGGGTCGTCTGAGCGAAATATGAGGGCTAGGTAGAAGGGTTTTTGCAAGGATACTATTAACTCACGACGGGCGCTTCCTTTCCATGTGAGGCAACGAAATCGTCAACAGAGCATCCTCCTGCAAGCTGAGCAGGTGAGGAGTCTACTAGGTAAAACGATTGTCCTGGAAAGGTATTTAATTTCGGGAAAAATAGATCGAGAGCTATGATCACCTTCAGGAACTTTAATCCAGTGTTTTCCAGTTGTTCTGGCATCCGGAATGGCATCTGTAAGTTTGGACATGGCTTGCTGCAGGTCAGACGTGTGACCACAACTTGCTTCGTGCACAACAGAGAGAAGGATTTTATCGCCATAGCCTTTCTCAAGCTTCGAGGCAAAAGCGCTCAATTGGCTACCATCGATGAAGAGTGGGGGTAATAGAAACAACTTGGAAGGTAAATTGAAGAATTCAGAGGATGCACTGCTGGTGCCCGAGAGACCAAAGTCTGAGGAACTAGAGCTTCGGGAGATTGACGGTGGAGACATTCTCAAGTTCTCAAACTGTGGAAGACAGTTGATAATGAAAGTGGGGCGATACCACCAGCATAAAATTTATAGGCGGGACGTACGTACAAACAATGACACACGTCGGACTCAACAAGATAAGAGGGATCCAGATACCTCACCTCATATTCACATGAGTAGCATCTCGCTCCAAATTGTCGCGCCAAGCAAGATGCCGAGGAAAGGTTTGTATTCAAACACGGGATTACGCGAGGGAAATGTGAGCAGACTCTCAAGAAGAGAGCTAACGGGGTAATGAGAATGTATAGAATGTATACGAACCAATGACATACACGGATCCAATCATTTAGGTTGGTCACACGACGAGGTCGAAGGTGGGATAAGCGGAGTGTGAATTCAGTGGGAGCGAACACTGACGTGTGGCGACGTGGTACCAGTGCGATGGACAAGTTGCGACCTTGGTGTGTTTGTAGGTCCGAGGAGCCAGTAATGATGTTCCAGACTTCGTGCGTGCACGCGGGGACGCGTATTACGGAGCTCGCGAAAGTGGACAGTTTGTGGGAGACACGCGAAGGGATGGGGCTACATTACACTAGGTCGCTGTAAGAATTATGCTGAAAAGTATTGGATCGCCACATAGTGGAGGAGGAATTCCAACGAGGTCCACAAAAACTGTTTCCTATCGTTCCTTATATTCCCTCTTCCATAATGGCGAGCGATGGCGTGCTTGCTTCTCATCACGTGCAGACCTAGTGAGATGTTGTACCGCCACTCCATGTGCGGAGCGGTACTTTTATGTAAGTAAATTTGTTTGAAATTTGTAAGTGTCTCCAGGTCAGGTCGTAATTTATAACTTTAACTCCACATGAACTAGGGAGGCTCTCAATCAGCGTTTCACGAATGTATGTACAGTACTGCGCGGTTCAAAGTGTGTTCCCTATTGCTTTTGCCGGTCTAACCAGGCCACACGGGGAAGAATGGTCCTAAGTTACGCGCGGTGAGGGAATGATACATAATCGTTGCAAGACGCTCTCTAATGAAAAAAATACGGTGGAGATATCTAAACGTCCGCTATACCCATTCCCCGTTGCTCGTAACTGGGTGGCACTGACGACTGCTTCTTTGTACCGTGAATATAGCGCGATGGCAGACCACTGGCAGACTTCACAGCCGGTGTTGATTCAAGTTCCAACTCTGGACGCCACAGCGAGCCCTGAATACTCTCCCCATCTCTCATTGATAAGGCAATCATGTTTTCAAGCAGATCTGCGTCCGGGGGAGGAAGACAGGCGACGGTAGGAAACTCGCAACAGGGCGCCTCGGTGAGCAGACTCCGGTTCGAATCATGGCTGACTTAACGCTGAGCTCGTACTCGCATTGAGTAAACCAGACGTTGTGAGCATGCCATAAAGTGTAGTATGGTGAGGTTTCGTCGAGAGCGACGTCGAGGTGACAAAAAGCGCGGACGAGTCATCACTGGTGACCGGTGACCACAGGATTACTCTGTATGAAGATACGAAGTTCTGCTCTAGCTAACTTAGCGATCGATCGTCGGGAAAGTCGACAGTACTACAGAGTCCATACCAGACGTCAGCAAGCATTCGTCGCATTTCAAGTCCGTTGTGCTGACCGTTATTGTGGATACCTCCAGTTCGTTCATGATAACATGGGCATAGTATCTTGTTCATGATCGGCATCAGGGTAGTCTATGTTGAACCCCGACATACAAGTCTGGTCAAGCTCAATGCACCGATTATGTAGACGAGGAAGTCTGTCCCCTCCGTCTCTTCTCTCAACGTCGCCTGTGTTGCGTATAAGCAAGCCCGTTCCATTTGGAGATCATACTAGTACTGACCCAAACCGATGTTCGCACTTGCGTGCTTCTCGCCTTCTCTGCCAGTGAGACCCGCGGGCTCGCTTGCGTGGACGGCACGATGAAGCACTGCAGCAGCGCAGCGATGTAAAGGAAGGATACCATGAACTGCATAATCTCGAGCAGGTGAGGGTGTTGACTTTCACTGGCGACGAACACCGACGCTACATATACTGTTTCGGGCGACAGCCTTCAGCATTCTCGTTCAATTGACCAGTTTTGCCATAGTTCCGGACCAACGAAGAGCTGATCCGTATCGCGCCTAGCCTAGTATGGCTGCCGAGGGGACTTAGAGGTGATCCCGATTCCAATCCGTGCCGAAAAGGTCCCTCAGAGTGCTGCGTGCCGCATGGTAAGTCTCAGTCAAAAACTGGCTAGTGTTTCTGGGTATCCTTTCAGGGACTGGTGTCCAACCTCTACTCAATCCTTCGGTTTGGGGTTTAGGTAGCGAACTCGACTTCTGAGGTTCGTTATCCTGCAGTGGGGCTTGACTGATCCCAACAGCTCTGAATGGCTCGACTATCTTCGTATGGAGACCGTCGAGTAGTTGGCGTTGCTGGGGAGTCCTCTTGCAGTTCGCCCAGTAACATCACACTTTGTGCATTCACGCTTATATGATGAAGAAATGCTATCGAGCAGTTGTTCCGAGTCCATGCACATACTACCGACAAAAGGCAATTCAGAGAATGACCCGACACACTGGCATAAGTATCAAGAACGAGTCGTTGGCAGACACTAATCCATCCATCTTGGTTCCGAGCGCCAAAGCCACATACAAAACATCTGGTACGACGTAATAGAGATTACCGAAGGTGGTCGAGTTCGTGCAGGCTCGGACTGAGCCCTTGATTGAGCAGACGTACTGGGCGTCATCTCTGCAGGCTGACCACCCTGCTGTGACGTCGAAGACGTACCCGCATTTGCGGCTGACAGTGGAAATGGGACTGGGGGTAGCGGTTTATCACGTCTTGGTGACCCAGTCGATGTGACGCTATCCGTTTGATGGCTATCTTCCGATGAAGACGAGTGCCTATCCGCCATGTATTCATCTCGCAGCTCCAGCAAGTAATTGTGCCACGGCTTGTTCTTTGGATCATCATGCTTCAGCCAATGAGGAAGTTTTCCCCGGATCGGGCAGCGGCCAACCGGAATGACCTAGGGAGGTTAAAAGGGAAAAATAAATCAGTGACACCCACATGAGCGGGGAGTGACCAGGGGAAGGGAGCGTACTTCTTTCCCCCTGGCGGCAGCGATCGATACAACTGGAAGTGCGGGGGATGACAATCGTGGACGTCGCCATAAAGATGTTCGTAAAGTCAGATGGTTAGGACTTGTATATGAACTCTGAATTGACGATGTCTCTAGAGGAGTCGTTGGCTCGCCAAAAGGCCGTTCCACCTGTGCTTCCACCAACTGCTCTGGAACAGCGGCGGGCTTCTTTAACACAGCAAGAAGTCTTGCACGTGCGGATTGAGCAGGAACACACCCCTGGGTGCACTCCCGAGAACGATCGAATGATATCCCCATAGCCCTAAAGGGCTTGAGTATCTTTTGTTTGTTAAGAATATTAAAGAGTCGGTGTTCGGGGTGAGGATCCAGTCCCTCCGGTAACGTCATGTCGTTAACCTTTACCTTTCCTTTGTCGGCGCCCACGGCCGATTCCTACATACGATATCAGCTGTTGTAGTCAGGCAGATAATGCGACGTACCTCCATTCCAGCCCAGAATTTGCCTCCGCGAGCGTAATAAGATGCTTCGGGAGCATTTTCTGACATGCCTGGGACACAGATTGCGGGTCGCTACATTGCATGTTAGTGAGTGGGTTTCAGCAAGACGATGGGATTGTCCCTTACGTCTAGCCAACTGAGGCCCATCGCGACTGTCTTCTATGACACCCTCACCATCATCTGCATCACCTTCATCACCTTCATCTGTATCATCTTCACTAACATCCGTCGGAGTCTCCTCTTTTGCAACCATGTTGTTGTCAACCTACGCAAACGGCGGTTAGCACCGCGATTTTGCAATGAATGGGGGCTTACATTCTTGTCCTGTCCCGCAGCATTCGCCCCCTGTCAGAATCGTGAGCAATCGTGAGAGGAATGCAGGATTGAGCATACCGAGGAAGATTGTGCTTGTACTTCTGGTACCTGTGTTAAGAAGACGCTGGGGTGAGTTGATTGAAGGATAGCGATGCGTTGACATACCGCAATAATTGGATATCGGCTGCCATTATATCTTTGAGTTTCTGAATGAACGGCACCGAAAGCCGCGTAACCAGCGGCAAGATAATGACCATCGGAAGAAAGGGCAACAGAATCGGGGACAGTGCGGGTTTGCAAGGGAATGCCAATTTGGTGGTGGGTTGAGGTACTCCACAATCTAATGGTTCTGTCCTCTGACGCTGAGACGAGTAGTTTTCCATCCGAAGATATGGCTAATGCATGGACGTGATTCGTATGCCCATGACTTGTGGCGAGTAGCGAGCCGTTGGAGGAATCCCAGTATTTGATGGTATGATCCCAGGAAGCGGAGATGAGGAGTTGGCCATTCGGTGACCAGACCAGTGACTGAACGCAGCTGTCATGAGCTTTGAAAGGTGGCAAAGCATCTTTCAAAGATGGACAGTATGTCACGCAGATGCGACCGTCATTGCCACATGATGCAATCCGAGAGCCGTCCGGCGAAAACGTCACTGAATAGACCGTCTCGTTGTGAGGTTTGTATGGCCTAGTGATAAGACTGCCTGTCGATGCGTCCCAAATCCCGACTGTGCCATTGTCGTGTCCGATGGCGACTGTCTTGGAATCTGGCGATATTTCGAGGCAGTAGATGATCCCCGACGTCTTCCACGCGATTTTCTTCTTCCTGCGCTTAAGGGTCCACAAAACGACTGAGCTACCTCCACCGCTCGCCATCGTCTTGCCATCCCTGGATACGAAAATTGCACGCACATCCTCTCCGACCACCATCGCCTTTCCTATATCGATATCATCCTCTGCACTCCATACCGAACACCTGTCGCCTGAGCCAATGACGAAGAGGGTGCTGTCTGGGATGTGCGCAAGACAACTTATCGGTTCCGTTGGCCAGTTGATGACAGGGAACTCAGCGTAGGTACGATACCCAACCAATCGCCCATACCACCTGTTTTCAATCTGGCGAGGGGGGGCCCATATCCCAAGCGTATATCGGCCGGTCCCTTGGCATCGTGTCGTCGAAGCCTCAGGCCTCAGATGCTGAAAAATGAAATGCAACAAAGCTACATTTATGTGAAGTTTTTGGTGCTCTGTTTGGAATAGCTCAGGTTGAGCTCAGGGTTATCTTTTTGAGGTGTGTTACCGCGTCAGCAAAATTCATCTTTACGAGGAGATTGCGAGATTATCAAATTATCGGTCGTAGTTGCTACTACTGTATCTTCCTTTCGTCCCACGTCAGACAGCACCTTTTGCTCCCTACAGGCTACGCACCTCGTACCGGTCGAGGGAAGAGGGGTGATGTTGAAGGAAGAGAAATAATAAAATGACATGTCGACTTTTGAACTGCCAGCGCCCTCACAAGTGACCGGTACTAGTAGCTTGTTCATCGATGATCGTTCATCATCGACGTAGCATACAGGGAAGTCTATGTTGAACCTCAGCTTTCGAGTCTGGTCGAACTCAATGTATCGGCCCCATTTTATGTAGATGAGGAAACCTGTCTCCTCTCCATCCCCGCCCCCTCCTCTCTTCTCTCGATGTCGCCTGTGTTGCGCATAAGCAAGCATGTTCCATCTGGAGCTCGTACTAGTACTAACCCAAACTGATGTTCGCACTGGCGTTCGTCTTCTCTCCTTCTCAGCCAGGGCTCGCTTGCACGGATGTAAAGGAAGGATACCTTGAACGGTATGATATTGACTCGGAGCAGGTGAGGATGTCGACTTTCACTGGCGACGAACACTGACACTACATATACTGTTTCAGGCGATGGCCATCAGCACTCTCGTTTAACTGACCAGTTTTACCATAGCTCCGGACTGATGAACAGCTGGTCCTTCTCGCGCCGATGGCTGTCGAGGGCGAGTTGGAGGTGATGAATAGCGCAGTCGGTTTTTCTCGTGTACGAGCTTTCGATTTCAATTCGTGCCGAAAGGTCGCTCAGAGTGCTGCATGTCTCATGGTCGGTCTCAGTCAAAAACTAGCCACTGTTTCTGCATATCCTCTCAGAACTTCAGAAGTCGAGTTCGCTACTTAAAAACCCAAACCGAAGGAAGTTGGACATCAGTCCGTTATCCTGCGGTGTAGTTTGAATGATTTCCCAACAGCTCTGAATGGCTCGACTATCTTCGTACGGAGACCGTCGAATAGTCGGCGTTGCTGGGAGTCCACTGGCAGTTCTTCCGGTAAGTGCATTCGCGCTTATATGATGAAGCACAGCTATCGAACAGTTGCTCCGAGAGTCCATGTACATACTACGTATACCGACAAAAGGTGATACAGAGAATGATCCGATACACTGTCATAAGCATCAAGTACGAATCGTTGGCAGATACTAACCGTGCCATCTTGGTTCCGAGCGCCAAAACCACATACAAAACATCTGGTACGACGTAAAAGAGATTACCGAAGGTGGTCGAGTTCGTGCAGGCTCGGACTGAGCCCTTGATTGAGAAGACGCGCTGGGTATCATTTCTGCGGGCTGACCACCCTGCTGTGACGTCGAAGATGTACCCGCGTTTGCGGCTGACGGTGGTAACGGGACTGGGGGCAGCGGTTTGTCACGTCTTGGTGATCCAGTCGATGCGGCTGAGTTCGTTTGATGGCTGTCGTCTGACGAACACGAGTGTCTATCTGCCAAGTATTCATCTCGCCGTTCCAGCAAGTAATTGTGCCACGGCTTGTTCTTTGGATCATTACACTGCAACCAATGAGGAACTTTTCTCCGGATCGGCCAGCGGGCAACCGGATTGACCTACAAGGTTAAAGGGTGACACCAAATCAGCGACATGCACGCGAACGGGAGTGATCAGTGGAAACAAACGTACTTCTTTCCCATGGGCGGCAGCGATCGAGACAACTGGAACTGCGGGGAATGACGGTCGTGGACGATTTCGCCATGAAGACGATCGTAAATTCAGACGGCTAGCATCTGGACCTGCATCTGAATTCTGAATCGGCGATGACTCTGAAGAAGTCGTTGGTTCGCCGGCAGGCAGTTCCACCTGTGCTTCCATTAATTGCTCGGGAACAGCGGTGGGCTTCTTTAATACCGCAAGAAGTCTTGCACGTGCGGATTGAGCAGGAACACATCCTTCCGTACGCTCGCGAGGACGATTGAACGATATCCCCATAGCCCTGAAGGGCTTGAGTATCTTTGTTTTGTTGAGAATGTTAAAGAGTCGATGTTGACGGTGAGGATCCACTGGCAGTCCATCCGGTAACGTCACGTCTTTAACCTTAGCCTTTCCTTTGTCGGTGCCCACGGACGATTCCTACATATGAATGGACGGAACATCAGCTGTTGTGGTCGGGCAGATAATGCGACGACGTACCGCCATTCCAGCCCAGAATTCGCCCTCGTGAGCGTAATAAGATGCTTCGGGATCATTGTCTGACATGTCTGGGAAACAGATTGCGGGTTGCTACACTGCATGTTAATGAAGAGTTTCAGCAAGAGGAAGGGATTGTTCCTGACGTCTAACCAACTGGGCCCATCGCGACTGCTTTCACCAATATCCGTTGGCCGCTCCTTTTTCGCAACGATGTTGTTGTCAGCCTACACAAACAACGGTTAGCGCGGGGATTTTTCAATGGATTGGGGCTTACATTCTTGTCCTGTCCCGTAGCATTCGCTCCCTGTCAGAATCGTGAGCAAACAACGCAGGATTGAGCATACCGAGGAGGGTTGTGCTTGTGCTTCTGGTGCCTGTTGTTAAGAGGACGCTGGGGTGAGTAGATTGAAGGATAGTGATGCGCTGACATACAATACTTGGGTCCATGGCCGTCATTATAGCTTTGAGGTTCCAGATGACCGGATATGAATTTTCGCCACCAACGGCAAGGTAATCACCATCGGAAGGAAGTGTAACAGAATTAGGGACAGTAGGGAACTGCAAGGGAATGCCAATTTGGTGGTGGGTTGAGGTGTTCCACAATCTAATAGTTCTGTCCTCTGATGCTGAGGCGAGTAGTTTGCCATCCGAAGTTATGGCTACTGGCCTAACGATAGGCTTGCCTGTCGACGCATTCCAAATCCCGATTGTCCCATCGTAGTGTCCACCGGCGACTGTCTTGGAGTCTGGAGACATCGCGAGGCAGTATATCTTCGATGTGTTCCAGGCGATGATCTTCTTCCAGCTATTCAAGTTAAGGGTCCACAAACCAACCGTGCGGCCCCCACCGCTCACCATTGTCTTGCCATCCCTGGATACGCAAATTGCCCTTACATCTTCGATATTCCCCATCTCTCCTACATTGAAGCGATTCTCTGCGCACCACACGGCACAACCACGCCGTGAGCCACTGACGAAGAGAGTGCCATCTGGGATAGATGCAAGACACTGCACCGATCGGATGTAGTGATGGGGCTCGCGCTCAGAGGGGCCCTCAACAGTATCCCTCTTTCTTTGACGGCGTTTCTCCGGCTCGGGGTGCTGCACCCTAGCGGTGCGCTCCAGCCGCATCGTTGACACTGCGTCGGTCGAAGCCTCTAAGGTAGCGAGAGAGGCAATTGCTGTGAGTCGTGTCTGTAGGCGTCTTCCGGAACTCTATCACACGGGTTTTCAGCACTGCTCACACGAGGTCTTCTGTCACGTTGAGATTGACGCCCGTATCCTCTGGTCATGATCGTCCCACTTCAGCCCGTCGCTGTATCGCACCTCTTGCTCCCTATGCTGAAGAGAGTGTCCTTGACATACATGCCCCGAACTGCCATCATCGTGCCGGTCGATGGGAGAGGGATTTTGATGTTGATTTCGAAGGAAGGGAAATAATGAAACGACATGCCGACTTTTGAACTGCCAGAGACCCCGAGAGACCCATGACCCTTCCCCACCGGCAGTCACCGGTCATCCTTTACATTCCACACTCTGCAGCTACCATCTACCCTTTGCCGCTGCACACTGGAGGCGGGTTTCCAGTGCATTGCGCTGGCGGTCGGCGATCGGCCTGAGGTACGTTCTTGGTTTCGGATGTTGAAGTACTTTCCGAGCTCGCAACAGACCGAGTTGCACGTGCGTTCTTCCTAGTCCATTTGACTAAACAGTAGGCGCCCGAGCCAGGGCTGATCTACCATTGTAACTCTCGAAAATACCACCCTGCCGCGTCGTATGAGGATGATTGGATAGGCGCTCAGTGGATCAGTGGTCAGATACTCGTAAAGCTCAAGAAACTCACTTGACCTCAGTGGAGCAGTGATCACTGTTTCCATAATGCTACCGGAAGACCAAGACGAAGACAAATTCTCGAGGTGCTCTCTAGTACAACACTTCATACATACGATGTGGTCATACAAACCTAGAGCCACTGACCCGTATACATACATACATACGTGAATACAGTCCCGAGGCTCTTTCACTCTCCCCTGCACTCTCACTCCCGCCCCAATCGCCTTCCACACCCTCATTCCATACTCCCAACCTGCACAGGCTCCTCACCCACCTTCACGAGCTCAGCTCGCGCCTTCTCTACCTGCTCTTGGACATATTCAATGGATTTGAAGTATTTGACGGTTTTAACGTGGAGTTCTGTTTGCGTTGATAGAGGCATGTCGAAGTTTGACGTGTTGGGGGAGTGGTTCATTGTGCGTGGAGGAAACGTCATTAAGGATGATCGATGATGCGGGTGCCATTAAGAGGTGAAGCGGGAAACAATGAGCAAGGGCGAGCATATCGTAGCATCCGCGAACAAACAAACAAAAGAAAAATGCCCAGTGAGATCGGGAGGAAAACGACAAAGAGAACAACGAAAGTGAGAGCGACAACGCACCAGCTGTTGCATCCTCATCGACCACGATTAACGCCCAAGGATGGAGTTGAAGCGCTGACAGTGTCCACTGTTGTCAAACGTGCGTCCGGGCGGACCCAATGAATATGCATACACGATATAAGCAATGAAATGCGCCCACCAAGTGGTTCACGCCCTCCTCTATACACCGGACCGACATCGACCAAAAAGGGAGGAAGAAAAGAGTCAGGATCACGCATATATTCCTCGCCATCGACTTACCAATAGCCTTACTCAGCGCCAAGCTCTTCCTCAGACCCGTCACGACGACGACGACCTCCCTCGCCTCCAACACAGTGGCGACACCCACTGTCAGCGCCATTCTTGGGACCTTCGATACGTCGTTGCCGAAGAAACGTGCGTTGGCGAGGATGGTGTCGTAGGCGAGGGTTTTGATGCGTGTGCGTGAGGCGAGCGAGGAGCCTGTCAGTGCATGGAGTATCGGATATGTATCGTGGAATCCAGTATCGAGTATTGTACCCAAAAGCAAGCGATGTCAATGGAGCGTGCACGAAACAGGCATATATGGAGTGGAAACGACAAGGAGAACGATCAACTTTCAGCACCCAGAAACAGAAACGACACATCGCACCAGGTTCGTTGAATGCGATGTGTCCGTCTTCACCGATACCGCCTAGGAAAAGCTCGATGCCGCCGTACGATTTTATACGTTGCTCGTATGCGTTACATTCTGCGATGAGGTCGGGTGCGTTTCCATCGAGGATGTTGACCTGGGTCGGGGGGATGTCGACTATCGAGAGATAAGGTGGAAGAACACGAAGGGGTGGTGACGAACAACAAATAAGGTGACGAGAGCGGAATGTTGTAGATGGGATGATGAAGACGATTAGAGATAGGAGGCGGTGAACGAATAGTCGTGTAGAAGCACGGATGGTTACGCACTATGGGAGAAGAATTCGCGGAACATGAAAGTGTGATAGGATTCGGAGTGTTCCCTTGGGAGATCGACGTACTCGTCCATGTTAAACGTCACGACATGCTTGAAGCTGGTAGCGCCTTTATCAACGAACGTACAGGGAGATACGGGACGAGAGTGACGCACGATAGCTTGCCGTCTTTGACGAGCTTGATGAGGGCATTGTATGTCGGGATGGGCGATGAACCGGTAGGAAGTCCCAATACGAATGGCTTATCAGCAGTAGGTGCGAAATCGATTATCCTGAGATCGTCGGGCGACATAAGTGGACTTGGGTGGGAAAGCGGGAGTGGATACTTACCGCTTCGCGATGTAGTCAGCGATGTAGTCGCCGACAGCGAGGGGATCGTCGCGGATGATGAGACCTAGAATGTGATCAACTCACGGTCCATCGAGAAACTGTACTAAGGTGGGCTCACGCATTCGAATGTGGGATGCGGTTGGAAGGGAGGTGGTGGAAAGAGGAGTCTGCCAGGTGGAGAAGATGAAGTAGTAGTAGTAATTCCTCGGACTCGGAGTGTATGACCGGGATGGCCGGTCCCAGGATCAGTACTATACCTGACCCGTGCAGTCACGAGCTTACGCCTCTGAGTCTGTTACGCCCGTATTCCGCAGTGAACGCACGCACGCACGTTCGTACTGCAGTCCGATTGGTAGGCCGACAATAGCCTGAGTATGACATGGAATCCTAATGCCAGGATTGTTCCGGGACCGACGTAGCACATGCCAGCGACCAACTCGCAACCAACCCCGATAACAATATGACGGCATTCTTCCACGTTACCACAATGTTCTCTTGCTACTTCCTCCGACGCTCCCACTGGCACTGCCAGTCCGCACTCAGATTCCTCCACATCGCACGCTCCGTCCATCACCTACCCAATCCAAGTTGGCCACACGAACTTGCTGCTTCTTCTTCTCTCTCATCCCACGCCTCCAAATTCCTCGCATATGCCTCCACTCTCCCCCATCCAGCCCATCTCCCCAACTTCCTCACATACCTCAAGGCCCTCCCCTCCCACAAACGTGCTACTCATTTCATGTACGCTTACCGCACTGCCTCTGGATCCGCAGCCCACGACGGCGGTGAACGCGGTGCTGGGGAACGGCTCGAGAGGCTCCTCGAACTGCGAGATGTAAAAAATGTCGTCGTCGTAGTCGTGCGATGGTATGGAGGTGTCAAAATTGGCTCCGAAAGATGGAAGTGTATATCAGAAGTGGCAAAGCAAGCTCTCGATCACTGGCAATTACAGCGCGATTCTTCTTCACCGTCGCCTAAGGGCCGCAAGTAGGTATGCCTTTTCCGACTTATACCCATTCGCCTTACCTTATTCCTCTTCCCGCAGTAATCGCAGCAGTCTTCGATCAAACGCGAAGCACACGAACCATCTCGTGGCAACATCTATTACGAAGCAGGCTTACCTAGCGAATTCCATTCTCGAAAGTGGGCGTCCGATACCCAAGTTCTCCTAACTTACATATCTCGCAGCCTCGCAGTAGAAACCACCTAGATACCCCCCCGACATGACAGCGCCTCATACATCCCGTCATGCCAATGCGAAATGCCCACGTTCCGAAAGGAAAGCATTCCACCGCTCGACAGTTCCTGTTCTGGGCACCTCCAACACAAATGTTCATAATTCAAATCTGAGCACCAACGACTGCCAGACTATAAGCGCTGCACGATGGGCCCTGAAAGAGAACTTCTGCCACAAAGTTGTCTCGCGGATCCTGCGGTCGTACCCCTGGCCCTCGTTTGTCAGATTGCGGGAGCTACCTCGGTAACAACGATACAGATACGGTTCAGATTTCGCCCGGCCAAATTGGCGAGTTATTGACTTTGCAGGGTGATACAGGAGGACGCTACGGAGCAAATTTTCCCTAAGTATCGCCGTTCGGGGTGACAGGTGACCTACAACTACAACGTTAACAGGTATCAATATTTCAATATTAACACCCATACTAGGTAACGTCGTAAGTAAAACTTGAGCTAAACCAAAACAATCTACTCGTCGAGCACTTAGATGCATTGCGCTGCCATCCTACCGGTACCGGATCTTTCCTCGGCGATATCACAATGTGGTTTGGCCTCCTCGAAGCTTCCCAACTGCAGGATGTATGTCACCTGCAGTGTTCCATCGTGATCCGACAGCAACACGTGCTGTGTGTCCTTGTGGAAATTCTTTAAGAACCTTGCGAGAGATGCTTCTAATGTGCTAAATTTCCTCTGTCTCACGTACGTAGCACTGAGCACTTAGTACTGAGTCATGTTCTTCTCGAGACTTGCAACACTTCTACTGGCCTGCCTTTTAGTTTTGACTGTGGTGGATGTACAAGCCCGGCCTCCGTGTTGAGTATTCCTTTCCAGTAATCGGGTTCTCGTTTACTGACCCTATGGCCTCCGTCTTCCAGACGTCGAACTTCCGCATGACAAAGCGTTTTTGAAGCGGGCTGATGAAGGTAGCGTCATCCTTGCGTTTACACTGTAGGGTCGCTGATAAACTGCAAGGGACCCCCACCGTTGCACCCCCGACAGATGCACTTGGCTCTAAGTTGAAGCGCTAAGCTTACATTGACGGAGGATGATATTACATTCTGTCAACGTTTCCGCAGAATCATGTTTGCTCACTATGTCCGCATCTATGTTTGAACTAGAACCATCTGTTTCTTCATTGTTTCTTAAATCATATATTGTGTTGAAAGGATGACATGCTGTAGACCAGTTCGTTCTGTCCAGTACCGCCGGAGAATTGCTCGCTTAGATCGAGATCTCATCAATGTTTTTAACATATTATAGGGATGGAGTGTCGTCGATGTTTCGTGTTCGTGACCTTGCTTGGTGTTGATAGCGCGCATTCGATAGTAATCGCTCGTACCTCATTATGATGAAGAGTGCGAAGGCGTTGGGATTGAAAACAAGATTCTTGACTGATGTACGGAAAATACGTAGTATGCCTTCCAGGATGTACTTGCAGAGCGGGTGACTGCACGCTGAGGATTTCGATTCCACAGATCATTGCACAAAAACTTGGGAGGATGACCTGATTCAACTTGTAAGTTATGATACAATGTACGGTACCGGAATCACTAATGCTCGTTTGTGCGGACTGCATCAAATCATCGACTCGCACGAGTGACGAAACGGATGGTAGCAGTCAATCAGGAAATGTAAATGACTCAATTGACAAAGAGTGAAGGAGTCAAGACAGACCTCCGAGAGGGGTAGATGAGTATTACTACTTGCCAGCAGCACCGCAGCACCATGGTCCATCGAAGCAGTCTTCTCTAGTATGAAGATGGACCTTTTGATTGGCAAGTAATCTGTCACAGAGTCGTAACACTGTAACCTCTACATTGGATTGCTGTCCCGCAACCCAAACCGCGTGATCCCTTTGATTGGACCTCCACAGCTTTGTACGGTCTCCCAATCCAGGCATCTCCGAACGGGATTAGGGTCGACGGCCTTTATTTTCGAGGTGTATTGACACCGATCGAGGTAAATATCACCACAGCAGAGTAGCATCTGCCGGAGATATGCATGTGAATGTCGCGCGGGTTGTTCCTGGCGAAGTGCTTCGGGAAGAGACAGCTGCTCGCAAGGTGTCTATGCAAGCGAAGTTGGGTGTCATCGACACCATTTCTGGGTGGTCTTCATCGAGATAGAGTCCTTCCCCTGGAAAGAGAGCGGACCACTGCTCGGAGTCATGAAGCTCATAACAAAGCCACTTATCGAAAGGAAGCAAAATAAGTTTCCTCCGAGGTCCCGCAATGCTACTGTGGCATAAGCCCAATTATTTGAAGAGGAGAAATGAAACGGCAAGGCCGGTCAGGACGCTAAAGTTCTGCCGTGGACGGACTGTGATATTGGGCAGTCAGTGACTTGATGGAAGTTCTGTCGAAGACCGCCTGGTGGAGGCAAGCACTTCAAAATCCGAACCTCCGGAAACTCTCACGACCTGGCAACACCCATCTTCCCAGTACATATCCATCCTTGCATCTACAGGCATGTGGTATCGATCAAGCACCTATTTCACGTGAACGGACAGTTCGAACACATATCCGCTTAATTTGCTCATATGTAGCTTTCCGTTACAAGTGGTCTGTTAGCCCAGCTTGTACAGGCTCGAAGCCGTGGTCATGAACTGGGCGACTCAAATACTTGGTCTGGACAAGACGTTCTACAATTCTTCCAAGGTTGGAGAGGTGTCATCCAGGTAAATTTCATGCACCGCCGTTCTTGCACCGACAAAGTAACATCAGGACAGACAGACTCGTCCAATCTGGCCTCGTGGCCATGGTAGCGATGAGATCATGATACATGAGCCAGGACCCCGAGGTTCTTCCAGAAAAGCTCGTCATGTACACCACAACCCGGACACATTCGTTGGGGAAGAAGGCAGGCCTTATACTTGGCCTGAGTGTCCGTGCACTGCAAGTCACGTCCGAAGACAGTCATACTCTTTGTGGTGAAACACTTCAACGTGCCCTCGCAGATGATCCTCCTGCTGGCCTACATCATTCCGTTCTCAGTAAGTGATATTCCTCTTCATGTCGATATCGTCCAGAATGTTGGAACTGACATGAGCGCGTTACAGTTGCTACCATTGGCACATACTCCTCGGGTGCTGTTGACCCTATTGGAGAGTTCGAAGAGATCAGTGAGTGTCTCTCGTCGTGAAAATTGGAAAGTATTCACTGTCTAGGAAAAGTCGGCACTCAGCCATCACTGTGGTTACATATTGACGCCGCATAAGCGGGAGTCTAGAGCACTCTCCCTCCTCGATGACATCAATAAATACGCAGACTCGTTTTGCACGAATTTCCACAAGGCGGACGTTCTGCGTTCTTTCGAGAGAGCCAATCATCGGTTGTAGTGCGGTCTTCTCAATATCGACCGCTCTCCTATCTGCATCTGAGACATGCACGTATCAGAGGGACGTGCAGTCTTCCACTCGCTGACGCACTCTTCGCCTTCTTCGACAGACTCGGATGTGCTTGCCTGGCCTAGCGGAGCCTTGAGTGGCATGTAGAGCATCCAGTCGTCGCACTGGGGTTTCGTCCAGGCCGGGTTCAAGCTCCAGCTGCGCCTGTAACAAGGATGCAATGCAGCGGTAGGTATGATCCGGTTCCTAGGCACATCAGTGCAGAACGACAGGGACAACGTCCAGTCCACACAGCCTATGGCGTTCACTGCATCAGACCTTGGCGCCGCGCAGGACAACGGTGGCCCAGGCGCTCTCACAAAGTTTCCTAATCAGTATCGTCGTTCAAGGTGGCCTACGATAACGTTAACAGATATCAATATTAATACCCATACCAGGCAACGTCGTAAGTAAAACTTGAGCTATGTAAACCGAAACAATCTGTTCGTTGAGTGCTTAGATATTTAGAGAATCTTATCGGTACTGGATCTTTCTTCGGCGGTGTTACAATGTGGTTTAGCTCCTCAAAAGCTTCGCAACTGCAGGATGTGCATCACCGCATTGTCCATAGTGTTCCGACAGCAACACGTGCTGTGTCCTTGTGGAAATCCCTTAAGAACCTTGTGAGAGATTCCTTCTAATATACCCAACTTCCTCTTTCTCGTGTACGTACCACTGAGCACGTTGTACCTGAGTCATGTTCTTCTCGAGACTTGCAACATCTTTACTGGCTGGCCTTTTGGTTTTGACTGTGATGGGTGTACAAGCCCGACCCCTTGGTGGTTGAGTATTCACTTCCAGTAATAGGGGTTCTCGTTTACTGACCCCTACGGCCTCCGTCTTCCAGACGTCGAACTTCTGCATGACAAAGCAATTTCCAAACGGGCTGCCGAAGGTAGTGTCTTCCTTGTGTTTGCATTGCAGTTTCGCTGACAAACTGCAAGTGCCCCCCACCGATGCCAACCCGGTAGATGTAAATTGGTTCTAACTTGAAGCGCTAAACTTACGCTGACTAAGGTGATATTACTCTGTCAACGTTGCCGCAAGGTCAGCATTTGCTCACTATGCCCGCAGCGTACGCTTTGAACTCCAGAACTATTTGATTCTCCATTGTTTCTTAAAGGTATACTATCATGTTGGAAGGATGGCATGCAGTAGACTGGACCATTCTGTTCGATGTCGCTGGAGAGTCGTTTGCTTAGATTGAGGTTTCATCCATGTTTGTAAACATAATATTATAGGGATGATGCTTAAGTGTCGTCTATTTTTCGTAACCTTACTTGGCGTTGGTGGCGTGCATTGGATAGAATCGCTCGTACCTCATGATGATGAAGAGTACGAAGGCGTTGAGGTCGAAAACAAGACTCTTACCTGACTGATGTACACAAAATATGTAGTGTGCTCTAGTACTGCAGCGGTGACGGCCTGATTTCACAGATCGTTACCCAAAAACATGGAGGATGACCTGCTTCAACTTATGGTGCACATAGTGCAATGACTATTACCCTTTTGTGCGGACTGGATCAAACCATCGACCTCGCACGAAACAGATGGTAGCAGTTAATCGGGAGTGTAAATGATTCGATTGATAAGAGGGAAGTAACCAAGACAGACCTCGGGGTAGATGAGTCTTAATACGTGCCAGCAGCACCGCAGCACCATGGTCCATCGAAGCAGTCTTCTCTAGTATGACGATGGAACTTTTGATTGGCAAGTAATCTGCCCAAAGTTGTAACAATGTAACCTCTACATTGGATTGCAGTCCCGCAACCAAATCGCGTGATCCCTTTGATTGGCCTCAACAGCTTTGTGCGTGGTCGTCCAATTTAGGCATCTCTGAACGGGATTAGAGTCGACAGCCATATGCATGAACCTACGCACTACTTGATCTCACCCATTCAAAATCTGAACCTCCCGAAAATCTGACCTGGCAACCTCCATCTTTCTTCGCATGCTTTACTACCCCAGTACATTCCAATCCATCCTCGGCGGTCTATATGCATCTGGTATCGGACCAATCCCCTGTTTCAACGTGAGCCAACAGTTCGAATATATATCCCACCTTGCTCACATGTGGTACTATAACCTTCCATTACGAGTGGCTCTTAACCCAGCTTGTACAGCGCTGGAAGCCGTGGCCACTGTGGACTGGGCGACCCAAATACTTGGTCTGGACAAGATGTTCTACAATTTTTTCCAAGGTCGGAGGAGGTATCATCGAGGTAAATTGCATGCACGCGCCATTCTTGCACCGACAAAATAACATCAGGACAGACAGGCACGTCCGATCCGGGCCTCGTGGCCATAGAATCGACGAGGTCGCGATACATGAGCCAGGACCCTGAGGTTCTTCCAGAAAAGCTCGTCATGTATACCACAACACAGACACTTGTTGGGGAAGATGGCAGCCTTTATACCAGCCCGACGCACTGTTCGCCTTCTTCGACAGCTCCGGATGCGCCTGTCTGGCCTAGCGGGGCCCTGGGTGGCGTGCAGAGCATCCAGTCGTCGCACTGGGGTTTCATCCACGCCGGGCTCAAGCTTCAGCTGCGCCTGTGACAAGGACAACTGGACAGCAATGCAGGGGCAGGTATGATCACGCACACCAGTGCAGAACGGCAGAGACAACGTCCAGTCCACACAGCATATGGCGGTCGCTGCATCAGACCTTGGCGCCGCTCGAGACAACAGAGGCCCAGGCAGTGTCACAGATTGTCCTAATCAGTATCACCTTATGACTACAACGTTAACAGGTATCAATGCTTAATACCCGTACTGGACTGATGTCGTAAGTAAAATTTGAGCTATGTAAACCAAGACAACCTACTCGTCGAGTGCTTAGAATTTAGAAGTACCGGCACACGATTCTATCGGTACCGGATCTTTCCTCGGTGATATTACAATGTGACTTGGCCTCCTCAAAAGCCTCCTAACTGCAGGATGTATATCACCGGCAGTGTTCCATAGTGTTCCGACAGTAACACGTGCTGTGTCCTCTGTGGAAATTCTTTAAGAACTTTGCGAGAGCTGCTTCTAATGCACCTAACTCCTCGGTCTTCCTCTATCTCGCGTACGTACCACTGAGCACTTAGTACTGAGCCATGTTCTTCTCGAGACTTGCAACACCTTTACTGGCTGGCCTTTTGGTTTTGACTGTGGTGGGCATACAGGCCCGACCCCTCGATCGTTGAGTATTCGTTCTCCAGTAATCGGGGTTCTCGTTTACTGACCCTGCATGCCTCCGTCTTCCAGACGTCGAACTTCCGCGTGACACAGCGTTTTTCAAGCGGGCTGTTGAACGTAGCGTCTTCCTTGCGTTTGCATATGCAGTTTCGCTGACAAACTCCAAGGGACCCCCAAACCGGAAGATGTAGCGTGGTTCTAAACTTGAAGCGCTAAGCTTAATACGGTGACGAAGGTGATATTATTCCGTCAACATCTCCGCAAGATCGTGTTTGCTCACTATGGCCGCATCTATACTAGAACCATCTGTTTCTGCATTGTTTCTTAAAAGTATATATCGTTCGCAAGGATGGCACGCTGTAGACCAGGTCATTCTGTCGGGTATCTCTGGGAGAACTGCTCGCTTCACTGAAGTTTCATTGAGTGTTTGTAACAAATTATGGGGATGGGGTGTCGTCGGTATTTCGCAACCTTGCTTGGCGTCGGTGGCGCGCATTTGATAGAGATCGCTCGTATCCCGCTATGATGAAGAGTGCGAAGGCGTTGAGATTTGAAAACAAGATTCTTACCTGATGTACGGAAAATAGTAGCGTGCCTTCTAGGATGTACTTGCAGAGCGGGTGACTGGGCGCGAGGTATTTCACAGATCGTTGCCCAAAAACATGGGATCCGGGTGACTAACCCGCCTTACCTTGTTCTTCTTTCCATGATCCGACCGATACTTTCGAAATTTCAGTATGATCTTGCACCTCTTTTGCCATGCTGCCGTTATGTCGGGCAATGGCAAGATGATGGTGAGTGAGCTGGGCAGTGGGCAGTCCCAGATGCAAAGATGTTCGCGACTGTATGTTTCCCGGTCCATGGAACACTTCGCATCTTGAAGGCACTGGCCGGTACATACCAGTTCTTGCCAAGATGTGGCGCAATGGGTTTGCGGAGTAATGAGTCGAAAGGTCGATAGTAATCACATCACAAAATCTTTGCAAAACTGATGCTTTGTGGCTGTATGACTGTATTAGTGAACTTTCCTGCAGCCGAGTGCGGAACCCATACCAAACAGTATCATTGGTGATTGTCATCTCGTTAACCAGTAACCGCCACCATCTTCACGGAGACGCATAGAATCCCACCTCATGTGCCCATGATTTACCAAACAGCGTCCAATTCTGGCTAGTCTCACCATGGTAGACGGGCTGCGGCAGCATCGATGATGGACGTGACCATCGAACTGCACATCGTTGATGGCTTCGTTGGTTGTTACTAGGAAGACCCTTGCATCAGCGATACGTTAGACCTCTGGCAGAAAAGTCAAGATATGTCAGAAGTAGATCAGCCGTTGGGCATGTGCTCTTGCCATTAGAAGCAAGAGTCGACAATGCGGAGCATACGACAGCCACAAAAGGGGGAGCGGGGAGCCCATGTGAGAAAACTTGACGTATAATTATGCACGGTAATGCTCTTTTTTTTTTGCGGGCCTGCCAGTGTCAGAAAATCACCAAAGTTTTACTGACTTCCGTCGTCCTTGAACGTTTGAAATTTGAATGCAAGACCGAGCGAGATTGCACAATGCGGGATGATGTCAGAAACTTGGGCGTGACATCCAAAATATTCATCAAATTCTTTCGGAATATAGTAGTAGAATTGACAAGACCCCACTACAACTGATGATTAGCTCTCTCGAAAGAATGTATCTGTACAGAACGCTGCCCTGTGGAGATCGTGCAAAACGAATCTGTGTATTTATTGATGTCGTCGAGGAGGGAGAATACTCTAAATTCAGAGTACATCAATGATCCTCCTGCCCATACAACGTCAATATGTAGCCACAGTGATGGCTGAGTGCTGACTTTTCACAGAGAATGAGTACTTTACAATTTTCACAATGAGGGATACTCACTGATCTCTCCAGGCTCTCTAATACTAATATGATCAACAGCACCTGAGGAGTTTGTGTCAATCGTAGCAACTGTTCTATTGACCTGGGGGGAGGCAGAAATTCACCGAGTGACTCGTATGTAAGTGTTTACAAGTGACATCCTCAATGTGATTTGGCCCGGGACTGGGAGACTTTACATATACTCGGATGACACCCTTCAAGTTGAAGCATTCAAGTTCATCCACGTTGTCTCCCCGCTAGCAGGTGCTGGACTCCATTCATTGTTGATGGAGTACAGTGAAGGCTCCTTCTAACTTGTTGACTTTTCACCTGTGAGATTGGAGGCATTTTACCAAGAGCTGTCGAGGCAAAGATCCTACTAGCAGTGAACTGATGGTCTTGAAGGATCTAGTCGGGGCGCATGAACAATCATCATTGATAAACCTGTCGTAGTGTACTAGTAGATGCATACTCAGTACTGGATGGCTACTCGTGAGCAGATACTAGATAACGATTGTGAATTTTCTGATCTTGCCAGGCGCTGTCACGTTAGCAGCCTGCCAGTGGCATGTATCAATCAATATTACAGCGGTTTGCAAATAGGATGACAGTACCATATTGAAAAAGAAGAAAAAATAAATATTGCAGCACGTACATAGGACCAAATAACATGTTCGGGACTCCGATCGATGATCGATGATCTACAGTTGTCATATACAGCTATCATGAAATGAGAATGCCTAAAGCCAAACGAGAAGGAGAAACTGCAATGGTCAAACTCTTGAGCAATGAACCTCTCAATACTTTCAAAGACCAGACACAGAAGGTCACTGGTCATAGGGCCATATAGTACTACTCTGACATCTCCTCGTGAGAAGAAGTGGAAACTCGAGAACGATGTGCCCTCGAACAATAGATGGTGGCGATTATAAAGAATGTTAGCGGCCAGTTTGACGTCGCAACTGATTTTGTGATACATGATCATGATGCAGGGCGAGGGTTATTTTAATTTTTCTTCTTTCTCAATGTGGTTTGGCTACAGTCATATTTGCAAATGGCTGTAATGTCCATGCTAGGCAAACGTCGTAAGTAAAACTTGATCTATGTAAACCGAAAAAATCTGCTTGTCGAGTGCTTAGATGTCTAGATGCACTGCGCATGCGATCCTACTATCGGTGTCGGATCTTTCCTCGGCGGTGTTACAATGTGGTTTAGCCTCCTCAAAAGCTTCCCAACTGCAGCATGTATATCACCGGCAGTGTTCCATAGTGTCCCAACAATATGTGCTGTGTCCCTGTGGAAATTCCTTAAGAACCTTGCGAGAGATGCTTCTAATGTACCCAACCTCGTCTGTCTCGCGTACGTACCACTGAGCACTTAGTACTGAGTCATGTTCTTCTCGAGACTTGCAACACCTTTACTGGCTGGCCTTTTGGTCTTGACTGTGCTGGGTGCACAAGCGCGATTCCTCGATGGTTGAGTATTCGTTTCCAGTGGTTGGGGTTCTCGTTTACTGACCCTACGGCCTCCATCTTCCAGATGTCGAACCTTCGCACGACAGAGCACTTTTCAAGCGGACTGTCGAAGGTAGCGAACTGCAAGGGACCCCCACGAGCCCCACCCCCACCGCTGCACGCCCGACAGATTTAGATTGGTTCTAAGTCGAAGCGCTAAGCTTACGCTGACGAAGGTGATATTATTCTGTCAACGTTGCCGCAAGATCATGTTTGCTCACTATGCCCGCACCTGTGCTTTGAACCCAGAACCAATTGCTTCTCCATCGTTTCTTAAGAGTATATATCATGTCGGACGGATGGCATGCTGTAGACCAGTTCACTCTGTTCGGTATCGCCAGAGAGTTGTTCCCCTTGGATTGAGGTTTCGTCGATGTTTGTAACATATTATAGGGATGGAGTGTCGTCGATGTTTCGTAACCTTGCTTGATGTTGGTGTCGTGCATTCGATAGAATCGCTCGTGCCTCATTATGATGAAGAGTCCGAAGGCGCTGAGATTGACAACAAGATTCTTACCTGACGTACGGAAAATATGTAATATGTCTTCCAGGATGCTGCAGAGCGGGTGACCGGACGCGAGCCTGAGGATTTCACAGATCGTTGCCCAAAAACATGGGAGAATGATCTGCTTCAACTTACATATGATACAACGTACCGCAATCACTAGTGCTCATTTATGCGGACTGGATCAAACCATCGACCTGGCGTGAAACGGATGGTAGCAGGTAATCGAGAGTAAATGACTCAACTGACAAAGAGGGAAGGGGCCAAGACAGACCTCAACGAAGACGAAGACGAAGACGAGTCTTACTATTTGCCAGCAGCATCGAAGCGCCATGGTCCATGGTCCGTCGAAGCAGTCTTCTCTGAAGATAGAACACATTATGCTCTTCATGTTGAAACACTTCAACTTGCCCTCGCAGAAGACACTCTTGCTGGCCGACATCATTTCATCCTCAGTAACCAACATTCCTCTTCATATTAATATCGTCCAGAATGCTGGAAAGTGACATGAGCACGCTATAGTTGCTATCGACCGTATTGGAGAGCCCGGAGAGCTCAGTGAGTATCTCTCGTTGTGAAATCAGAGTGCTCACTCTCTAGGAAGAGTCGGGACATAGCCGTCATTGTGGTGAGGGAGTATCACTGGCAGGCCATGAATTTAGAGAACTTCACCACCTCGACAACAATAATAAATACGCAGACTTGTTTTGCACGAATTTCTGCAGGGTAGTCGTTTTATAGATACGTTCATTCGAGAGAGAGCTACCCATTGGTTGTAGTGGGTCTTGTCAATACCGACTACTCCACTATGCTGGAAAGAGACCGAAAGAATTTGACAAATGAATCAGATGTCACGTCCAACTTTCTGAGATCGAAGCATGGTATGTTGATCCGCTCAACTGGGGAAATCTGTTCACGTTTGAGGGCTACCACGGAGGCACTGATATTGACTATTGGAATTGGCACTTGGGCCGCCTCGGGAGAAGGTTCCGCTAGCCAAGCTATGGTTTGTCCTACGGTCGTACGGCGTCGAAGGCTTCCAGCGATACATCCGCCAGGTGAGGGTTGTCCTATCCAGACTCGAGTTGTTGATTTTACATTTCATCGCCTTTATCCAAAGACCATCAAGCACAGCGACACATTTGTCTCTCTCATTTGCCAATCCGCTCAGTTCAGGCCAGTGACGCCTCCTTGCCTGACATTGAGTGTTTCCTGTCTTGAATGTCCCGCCCTCGAGCTCTCGCTAGCGCAGTTAAACACGCTCAATCGAGCCTTTTATGCACATCTTTGCGCACGGCCCGACATTGTACTCACCGGGACCGACCTGATGGGACCCGCAGGGCGGTTGTGGCAGAGCTGACATCTGATGTGCACATCAGACCGGCCTTTGACGTCCTTATATGAGAGGCGATCGTCGCGCTGGAGCTGTGGAACCAGGACGCTGGCGGCCAGAGAGTTTAAAGACCATAGAGACTATGTCGCTTGGACCTAGAACTAACCCGTCTTACCTTGCTCTTCTTTCCATAATCGCAGGCCGATACTTTCAATATGATTATCTTCACCTCTTTTGCTATGCTGCCGTTATGTCGCGCAATGTCAAGACGACGGTGAGTGGGCTAAGCAGTGGGCAGCCCCAGATCCAAAGATGCTCGCGACCGGACGTTTCCCGGTTGGTGGAACATTTCGCATCTTGAAGGCATTGATCGGTACATACTAGTTCTTGCCAGATGCGGACGCGGTGGGTTTGCCGAGTAACGGGTCGAAAGGCTGATAGTAATCATATCACAAAATAGTTCCTTTGTGGCTGGATCAGTGAATTCTCCTGCAGCCGAGTGCTAAACCCATACCATACAGTATCATTGGTGATTACGATCTTGTTAGCCAGTAAGCGCCACCATCTTCATGGAGACGCGTAGAATCCCACTCGTGCCCATGGATTACCAAACAAACAACGTCCAATTCTGGGCTAGTCTCGTCACGGTAAACGGAGCCTTAGTAACTCCTGAGGCAGCATCAACGACGGATGCGACCATCGAACTGCACATCATTGATGTCTCCGTTGGCTTCTTTGATTGTTACTAGGAAGACCCTTGCATCAGTGATACGTTGAACCTCTGCCAGAAAACTCACGATATGTCCGACATCAGAAGTAGATCAACCCGTTGGGAATGTTCTCTCGCTACTGAAAGCAGGAGTCCACAATGCGAAGCACACGACGGGCACAAAAGGAGGAACCAATGCGAGAAAACTTGACGTATAATTATGCGCAGTAAGTATGATGCTCTCGTTTTTTTTGCGGGCCTGTCAGACATTCACCGAGGTTTTACTGACTTCCGTGATAGGTTCCCTTGAACGCAAGGCTCAAGCGAGATTGCACAATGCAGCATTATGATAGGAAGAATGTGGAAGATGTAATTCGGTAAGAAGTGGTGCTGAGTATATGTGGCAGTGAATAGTTTTTTTCGGTGTCTAAAATCACATGTGCAACACAACTTCAAAAGCTTCACCCTCAATTTTCGAATTCGGCCTCGTTTGTATCATGTCGGACCAGATAATATTCGAACAGTGGCATTATCGGGACTCGTCAGGATTCCCTCTGATTCAGACACCTCAGTAAACTCGGCAGGCCACCCGATCTTGAGCGCTTGAGCTTTGACATGAAGCCATTGTAAGCTGCGGCATGCTGCTGCATGTGAGATCGCTAATTATGACGGCCCAGTTGACGGGTGCACATGATTCGTGTGAGTGACCACCCCACGGTTACAACCACTTGTGATGAAATTGACTGATCCCTTCGTACCTTGTTCTGCGTAGTATCGTCTCTCCAGAGGGAAGCGCAGCCCGTGGAAGTCGGTGCATAGTGACAGACAACTTGTCAATCTCCTCTAGACTCAATCCAGACTTTTCAAATAATAATGGATATCGAACAGTGAGAGATATCTTTCCATGCCATCCTAGCACTCACTCACTCGACATGCACCAAGGTTTCGCCGCGCGGGTTACCACGCGATCGATCACATATGTGACTACTATTACACCCTCCAGAATAAGCCAGTAGCGTCCCAAGTGGAACCTGGATACCTCAGAAAAGCTCTCCCTCGTACGTGACCTCCGAAATATGTTGATCCGGCGCAATACGTTGATATGTCGAACATATGACTTCATAGCTGCGGCCCCACAAACTGGAGAGGACTTCAAGCAGATAGCTGAGGATTACCAGAAATTCATTATCCCAGGTACGCACCAACGCCTTGAGCTGAGCCACGTTAAAATCTGAAGCCCCCGACAGGTCTTATGCACTGGCAACATCCATCTTTCTTTGCCTACTTTCCGACTGCCAGTACATTCGAAGCTATCCTCGGCGATCTCTATGCAAATGGTATCGGACCAAACCCCGGGTTCAACGTGAGCGAACGGCCCGAACAAATAATCCCCTTTGCTCATATGCTTTCCATTGCAAGTGGTCTGTTAGCCCAGCTTGTACAGAGCTGGAAGCGGTGGTCATGGATTGGGCCGCCCAGATACTTGGCCTGGACAAGACGTTCTATAATTCTTCCGAAGGTTGGAGGAGGTGTCATCCAGGTAAATTTCATGCTCTGCACCTCTCTTGCACCCACATGACATCAGGCTAGACCAGTGCGTCCGATTCGGTCCTCGTGGCTGTTGCGACGGCCAGGTCACGATACATAAGTCGGAATCCCGAGGTTCTTACAGAATCGCTCGTCTTGTACACCACTACACAGACGCATTCGTTGGGGAAGAAGGCAGGCCTCGTACTTGGCCTGAATGTCCGCGCACTGGAAGTCACATCCGAGGATAATTATGCTCTCCGTGGTGAAACACTTCAACGTGCCCTCACTGAAGATCGCTCTTGCTGGCCTGCATCCTTTCATTCTCAGTACGACGATATTCCTCGTTTATGTCGTACAGAGTAGTTGGAACTGACATGAACGCATTGCAGTTGCTACCGTTGGTACAACCTCCTCAGGTGCTATCGATCGTCTTGGAGAGCTCGGTGAGATCGGTGAGTGTCTCTCTGTGAAATTTGCAAAGTGCTCACTTTCTAGAGAAGTCGCCAAGCAGCCGTCATTGTGGCTACATGTGGACGCCGCATGGGCAGGAGTGTCATTGGTGTGCCCTGAATATAGAGAACTCTGCCTCCTCGACGACATCAACCAATACGCCGACTCATTTTGCACGAATTTTCACAAGGCACGAGGCGTTCTTTTCAGATACGCTTTTTCGAGAGAGCTGATCTTCTGCAGTGGGGCTTGTCAATTTCGACTGCTCTGCTTTGTGGGTGAGAGAACGAAAGAATTTGACGAACGCTTTGGATGTCACGCCCGAGTTTCTGAGATCGAAGCATGGCGATGAAGGTATGTTGATCCACTTATCTTATCGTTGAGACGATCTGTTCATTCCGAGTCCTACTGCGAAGGCACTGTTATTGACTATCGCAACTGGCACTTGGGCCTCGGGAGAAGGTTTCGCTCGCTGAAACTATGGTTTGTCCTACGGTCTTTCGGCGTTGAAGGCTTCCGGCGATACATCCGCCAGGTGAGGATTATCTCCTTCACACTCGAATTGCTAATTTCACATCCATCTCCCCGTTGTTCCAAGACCGTCAAGCACAGCGACACGTTCGTCTCTCTCATTCGCGAATCCTCACAATTCAAGCTGGTGACGCCTCCGTGCCTGGCCTTGAGCGTTTTCCGCCTTGAACCTCCCGCGTCCGAGCCAGAGACGCTCTCGCTAGCGCAGATGAACACGCTCAATATGTCCTTTTACGCGCGTCTTTCAACGCGTCCCGACATTGCGCTCACTCGGACGGACCTAAATGGGACGATTTGCATACGCATGGCAGTTGGGGCAGAGCGGACCTCTGAGGAGCACATCAGACGGGCCTTTGAGGTCCTATGTGAAGAGGCGAATGTCACGCTGGAGCTGTGGGAGAAGGATGCTGGCGGCCAGAAACCTTAGAGACCAACGTGAATTAGACTTGGAGATCTCCGTGTGCGAATCAGCGTGAACCATCCAAAAAAATATACTTGCGTTCCGATAATGTTTAGGTGAACAATGGGGTCAGCGGAGCGCTGCCAAGCATGTAGCCGCGTGAGCCTTGATACATATATGCATTCTGTGGTTCGACCACTGGTAAGGGTACATACACTACATAAGACATGAATGTATGTAACAAGACAGAACGCTCAGCTATGAAGCTATATGAAGGAGGGTATATATAGACATGTACTCCCAATACAGATCCAAACACACGGCAGTTCCAGCCAAGAATCCAAGTACAACAAATCGAACCCTCATCGATGGACGAGGCTAGATATCGCTCATGCACCGCGCATGATTCACTTTTTCGCAAGCACTGGCGTCCGCCTCTCGTTTTATACGACGTTCCTTCCCCAGGCTTGCGATTTCATCGAGTGAGATCACCCTGAGAGGCCAAGTGAGCCAATTACCGCCCGTCCGCATGCTTGGGACCTCCATGTCATCCAGCAACTCGTCGATGGCTTGGGGCCACCTTCGAGGGCATCGTCAGCATCAGCTCCAGGTTCTAGATGAAGAAAAGGTTTGCGACTAGTACTCACGACCAAAATGCAAGCCCGCTGCTGTAGCTTTCGTTAATCCACAGTAACATATCAGGGAAGCGCTTTCTCATCCAGGCCGCTTTCCGGTCCGTTTCTGCAAGAGCCTCTTCCACAGTCGACGGCAGGCGCATCTTGTCCCCGAGGAAGTACGAGGATATCCAGTGGGCGGTCACCTCGAAACCGTAACCATTGTTCGTCGTGAACTGTCAGCGTGGCGTGAGACGCGACCTCATCGAAACGACATTTGTTTGCTTACCACTGCTCCGTTGATGGCAAAGTCTCTCGCATTGATATTTTTGGCAGGGACGATACCTCGATAGATCGAAGATGCCCATTGGTCGCTCTGAGGATGAGCTGGAGGAGGGGAGGAAAGTGTCCTGTAGTGCTTCCATGCGTCGCATCGTGCCTGTGTAGGAGGGTGCCTTCCAATGCCAAGCTCTTCGATCGTTTTCTCTGTGTTCATTGTCAGACGCATCGTGAGGCGAATACGTGGGAGTGCTGACCAGTGAAGATGCCTGTCCACGACGAAACGAACCCAGTAGCAAGGACGACGGCATTGGCATTCAGTGTCTGCTCGTTCCCGAGAATAAGCGACACTCCATCTCCTCCGTACTTCTCCGCTCTGGTTGGAGCAACGAGGTTAATCTTTCCTTCATTCACGAGGACATGGAAACCATTCTTTCTTCCAGTCCCCTCATCGTTTGTGCGGATGCCCCAGAACAACGAGTGTACATTGCGCAATGGTGAGCCTTTGGGAATCTTAAGGACCTCGAACTGTATGATTCAGTATTTGAAAAAAGCCTCGACGAATGGCAAGCGACCTACAGAACTCCAAGTCAAGAAGTTCCAAAAAGCGTGCGTAATCTTGCTACCAAGCCAGGTAGTGTGCAAGAAACGTCTGAATTCCACCAGGGCCTCCTCAGTCGTCTGTAGATGATACCGGACAGACCAACTTACTCCAATCTTGTGTGCAGTTCCATATGGGGCGATAAGATACCAAGACATCTTCAGTGATCGAGTCGTGTTTAGTGATGGAAACATGGAGTCGAAAAGAACCTACCTGCTCTTCCGGATGCATTCAGGGAGTTGGATTGGGTAAGCCAAGATGGCATCAGCCTTGTCGAAGACGACCGTGACGTTGACACCTTGACAGGCCAAATAGGCGGAGAGGCTATGGGATCGTCATTAGGACACACGCATCGCGCAATCAAACGTCCTGGTTCACTCTTGGGCGGACTTGCCTCCTCCGACTACTACAACAGAGTAGTCTGGGTTGAGTTTAGCGTCGTTCAGAATTTGATCGACGTGCGATGCGAACTCAGACGAGTGCATAACCGGGCCACGGAAGCCAGCTTGCACCGCAGACTTTGCTGACAAGCCTTCTGGAATGAGAGGCTGGCTACATCCCTGCGATTGAAAAAGGATCATGTTAACCGTTTCACCAACGTGGAGATGCATAGTGCTAACCCCGGTGCAAAGGACAATACGATCATAGCTCAGCACGTGCTTCGTGTTCGTGTTGAGATCCTGTACCTCGACATCCCAACCGGAATCGCCTTCTCCACGGCGAATGTCCACGATTTCTGTCTCGAATCGGATTCTACCAGGGAGGAATGTCTCAGCAAACCTTTCCATGTAAGCTGACATGTCCTCGCCCGAAAGGCGATTGCCAGTCTCCTGTTGCAGACTAGGTGGTGGCATTGGCAAAGGGGAGAACCTGAATTCTCCATGAACACTGGACGGTGCGAGGTGCGTTAGGTAGATCATAGGACTGCAGCACGACCACAAAGCTTACTTGTTGATCGACACACCAGGATAGACACGTCCTTTAGCCCAGACGCCCCCTGGCGACTTATCACGGGTGAGTAGCTGCACATTCTCGAATCCATCCTGTAGGAGGGTGTAGCCAGTTATGAGTCCTGCGGCGCCGGCGCCGATAATACCAACGCTATGTTGGCGGACGTCTTCGGGTGGTATGTTCACCATAGCGGTTGCTGGTTGGGCGAGGGAACTGGGTCTTGAAAAGAAGAACTTGAAGAAGAGAACTTACTACTATCGCACGCGCGAGATTGCTACAGGCCCATCAGTGGTACGGTATCAATATACATGTTGATATGCTCGGTTCGGTTGAAATCAGATGCGCCACAGTGCTGGATCGACCTCGCTAAGCTAAGCGCTCAGTGAATGTTCGATCAGCACACTGTTTTGGTTTAGCTCAGGGCCACTGTCATTTTGGGGAACACGGGGGAACGGACACCCTCGCCTGCCACTCGGATAGTACGTACTATGTATTCTCCTTCAAGCTTCAGTCGGGACCATGACCAAACTCTGTCGTGATTTTGAGAACAGGCTATTCACTTGGCTATTCTGGTTAGGCCATCAGCTTAGCTAAGTTAGACACACCTCATTTCTGTCCCACGTACGTAACTTCCGTGCGACCACCGACCCATCGAGTGTCAAAATGTCTCGTCTGCAGCTGTATGCAGGTCGAGGAATGCACTGGCATGCGTGCATCTACGTGGTGGGGAATTTAGTGGCTGGTGCTTGCTGCGAGTCAGCCCCAGGGCGGTCTGCATCCCTGCCGCCTAATCGCTAGCGAGTCCTAGGCCCGACCTTCTTATTGAATGATAGCAACTGAGCTCTGTTCCTGGCGGGTCACCGTAGTGGTGTGTAATGTCCCTGCGTGGTTGTATTGATCCTGATAAGTATAGACAGCGTGCGATAGGCAAACCACCGCCTCTTTCCACCACCACAGCCTCACACTTGACACATATAAGGGAATTCAGCGGTGTCTTCTGGCCTTTTGCAAGTCCACCTCAATCATGGCCGGAGATGGAGTTGAACTACTGTAGGTCTCTTCGACACCAAACAATATCGTTTCTGAACGCTCTCTTTAGTTTTGGGCCGATGCTGATCGGCGTATTCTTGAATACTACATTGTATGGCGTGAGTAGTCGACCTTTGTGTGCGCTGCGCAAGTCATGATAACACGGGACGACGACACAGGCGTTTGTAGTCCAGGTACGCACTCTTGAGTACAACGGGCAAGCTTTCTGCTGAACGTCATCCGTGGTGACAGACGTTTGTCTACTTCCAAACATACAAACGGTAGGAAGTTTTGGCATGCTCACTACTACCAAACTGACTGACTCCTCGCCGTAGGGACTCGCGGTGGATCAGGATGTTTGTGAGTTCAACGTCACCTGTGCCACTCGACATGTAATTTGAGTCTGCTTTGGCTTAGGTGCTATATCTACTCTTCTGCGAAACATTGAACACAGGGTTCGACATCGGCATGATGTACGAGCCTCTCATTATTCGTTATGGTATGTGTTCTTTCCCGCCAGCTACGTATGTTCTTCATGGCGGACCTGTGCAGCTACGCCAAGCGCAACAATAATCGCACCTATCAGTAAGAACACCATCTCGTCACCACACCGTATGAATACCACTAATGAAGCCATCCATCAGTGCTGTCGGCTGGTGAGCGGTCCCGAGGACTATTGAAATAACAGGGACTGATGTCGTAAGAACGTTCAAAGATCCACTTATGACGGTGAGCACTGGGATAAGGCATGCTTATCATATGGTGACTTACTCCTTCAAAGGTCTTGATTTCTTCACCGGTTCAGCTATTCATTGCATGGCGTGTGAGGGTCATGAGCGGGTTGACACTAATACCCGCTGTCATCTGCTTTTTTGCCTTCACCGCCTTCGGTATGTTGCTTTCGCTCTCGTAAGCTGTGTCCTGATCTATATCACAGTTGGCGGCATCGCAACAACTGTGTCCGTCACAATCATCAACGAATACACTCGTTTCCATCAATTCGATGGTGCTGTCATCACCTGGCTGGCGTCCTCGGCTGTTGCAGACGTCGTCATTACGGTATCGCTGGTGTGGAGCTTAGTGGGTGTGATAATACTTGCCATGGGAGCAGATTCTTACTTCAGCATGGGGTAGTGGCGTCAACGAACGGGTATCGCTGCTACAGACGACTTAATTAGCAGGCTCATCCGACGTGAGTTCGATTCCCATCGACTGATGACCCTTGCTCATGTTTGGACAGTGACCGTTCAGACCGGTTTGATAACGGCCATATCTGCGACAGCTGACGTAACATTATTTCTGGCCGTCAAGGTCAGTGAGACTTCTAGTCTACATGACAGGGCGTATCTCACCTCTTTGGTCACTAGGGTACGACACTGTGAGCTTCTGGACCATGCTCAGCCCCAACGAACTTCTGACCGTTTTCCAGTAACTACATTTGGGACTTTGCCCTGTCAAAATTATATTCAAACTCCCTGCTCTCCACTCTCAATGCCCGTGGAGGATGGAAGGCCAGCGGAACATTACAGGAGAATATCCTGTTCGGGGCGCCCTCTGTTGGGGGAAGCACAACAATAGCAGTATGGCACCTTGCATAATTTTTTTTTTTGTGTGCGATGATTTCTCACACGATATTGTCATAGTCTGGCCTGTATATCGACCCACCAATACAAGTACGTAGCGTTCATGAGCGCAGCGGCATCGTTGTTTCACAAACCAACTTTTTATTTTATTTTTACTTCACAGTCTGATACGCTTGCTACCATCGAGCTCCAGACTCGCAAGCCACCACGGCTAGGATCTCTCACCCCAGAATCGACCAATCAACCCGAGTATGCTATCGCGGTGAGGAGAGTCGTAGAACAGTTCGAGGATGATCCAATCCCCAAAACACGTGGTTTCCCTGCCGAAGCCTAAACCCACGACATCCTATCCTGACCAACCAGTCTGAAACGTATACCAGTTGCAGCCAATTCTCGGGCTGGAGAGAGGCAGACACACGCACTGAACCCGTCGTTCCGCAACAAAATGAAACTGTACAAAGCCTTTTCTCTCAAAGTGCAAGACTGACTCACCACGGGAGAGCGGAAAAAATACATGCTTTGACGTCTAACACCGTATAGTACCGGCCAGTTTCAGATGATTTATCGTAGTGACCTCTGCAGGGAGACCTGAATAGATTTTGCAGGACATGATGTATATTATCGAGGGCTTCTGCTTGCATTATCGTACCTCACACAATCAGACTAAGTATTGTGCTCCAAAATCATGGACTGCGCTTTCTCAGAACGTGGTTTAATAGTACAAGCAAAGTCTTCAGGTCGTCTAAGCAAAATGAAGCGTCAGGAAACCAGCCACGAGCAGGGATCAGAAAAGACCAAACCGAATGATACTATCATCTGCCCATGTCACCTTGGGGGTGTACTCCTGTCCGTCCGCGTCCACCGGTTTTGAAATCACGAACGTCGCAAGAATAAGCGACACCGCGATGAAAATGGACGCGTCCGCGGCGTAACGACCGGGGCAGACGCTGCGGGCGCAGGTTCAGTAAACAGTAAGTAAGCAAGTGTACAGAGGGGAGTCTCAAAACTGACCGTCTGCCCCACCCATACACCATCGCCACCACCTCTCTCGCCGACTCGCTGCCGTCTCCGAGGAATCGAGATGGGTCGAAGTCGTGCGGGTTGGGGAACGTGACCGGGTCTCGCATGATCGCCCTTACGTTCGTGTTGGTATGGTGATCTACTGGAAAGATCGAGCAAAAAGCGATTTCTCACCAGATGTTGCCAGTGACGGCTGACCCTCCTGGGATATGGAAACCGAGGTACTCGTCGTCTTGCGTGACCATATGAGGGATTCCTGTGTGCGCCAGCTTGTTCAGACTCGGAGAGTGAAGTTTCCCTCAGTGGGGCCGTCTGTCTTACCGAGAGGCGCGACAACGTTCCAGCGCAGGATCTCCAGCACCAGAGCGTCAATGTACGGGAGCGAACTGCGATCGCTGAACTGGGGAAGTCGATCCCACCCAATGACGCTCCCGATTTCAGCGTGAGCACGCGTTTGGACCTCGGGGTAGAGCACCATCGCGATGAAGAACGTTGCGATCGATGATCGGGTCTAAAGATATCGTCCGATTGAGTTTCGTATAGTCTCCCCCCTCCCTCCGCAAGGCTAGACACAACACACCGAATCCATGGCTGCGCCGTACATGACGCCTGCAGCGTCTCGTATCATCAACGCAGACTGCGAATCCGGAACCTCCTCAGGCCGAAGTTCGCTGAGCAGAGTTGACACGAATGATGGTGCTGCGGTTCCTGCAGCCTAGTATCTCAGGGTTCAATCAACCAGTGACATGGGGTGGTGGTGGAGTCATCTACTGACCATGTCAGACAACACCATCGAGAAAGGGATATCGCGCATCTGCTGTCCCGCAAGCCGGCCCTCTTGAGCAGTCTTCTGAAATTGTCCAAAGGGTAGCCAGCCTGGGTAATATTTGACTTCGATAGACATAAGTCGCAGGGATCCACACACTGGCACGATGGGCAGATGATGATGTTCAGTAGTACTCACAGATCGGAAAGAAGTCCACCAAGAAAGGCCCAGTGGACGACAGCTCTGCGGCTTTGTCAGTGATCTGTAAGAGCTCGTCGTGCGGGTCCTGGACTCTTATCCCGTATCCTATACGCAGGACAATCGCGCACGCATGCCTAGGGACGTTTAACTCCCTACAGGCGAGATCGAGAAGGGAACTTACATCCGGACGTGGGTGAACCAATTGTGAGGAGACCCGAGAAGTCTTCTAAGCAGGGAAAACGTCTCGTCGAGCTGGACAGATTGCCAGTCCTTGACTTGACCGACGAAATAGCGTTGCACGAGAGTACGTCGCAGCCTATGTGGTTCTCCTGACTGCGACGTCATCGACCAATCCAACCCCATCCTGGTATTGTCAAGTAGCTATCAGGCGTCTGACGAAAGACATCTCGGAAAGAAGTGCGGCTACTAACAACTCGTCAGACATCACACTATGGGGCCGATTGGAATAGATTGCCGATCGCTTTTCGAGAAGGTCTCTGATGGCGCTGACTGTGTTCAGGATGATCATTCGTGTCCCGAGCATGTTCAAGTGCATGATATCTCCTGCGGGGTAACAGTAAGACACGAAGCTCCCGAAAAACTGCATGAGAGCGTAGTAGCGTACCATACTTAACGGCCCAGCTTGAAAGAACTTGGCTTCTCTGCTCATCGCCTTGCGGAAAATCCAGTATGTTACCGACAATCGGAAGCCCTTTTGGGCCCGGGGGGAGGCGGGTACGGCGCTTTGCGCCTCGCTTGCTTGCAAGGATACCTAGTAGTGCGATCGGAACAAGTGCAGGTGCAAGAAACAGCCAAAAGTAGGACAGGATAGCCATCCTGAAGTAGTCCTTGCGAGACTAGGAGCGACTTGAACCTCACGGAAAACAAAAGAAATTTCGATGCCAGATGTGGGTGCAGCCTTCCCAGTCTGAGTACATATACTTACACGTTGCCAGTGCGAGTAACATGTGTGACCGGTTAACCGAGTTGGACCGATTGATGGAATTCGAGGTATATAGCAGTATATTTACCAATATCTGAGGGCGTTCGCGACGCGTGTAACGACCTTTACGCGCGGCGGCCAGTGGCTGGCAAGGAGACATCCGGTGTTGTGTCGAGAGCAGGAGCCCTGGTCCCCTTTAAAGTTAAGTTATTCTTCCGAGCAAACACCTTGGTTTTCGTGTCACATTATAATTGTGTATAGTCATCACCAAGTAACCGTGTCAACAAAACTCGTGCCACACTACACTCAATCAGTCCGCGTACAATCATACATCTAACTCCTAAACATCGGTACAACTCTCCTGATATTGCGAACTCGTTAGTTAAATATTTCCCCATGTTTATAAACCCAACACCTACTGGTGCGTAATGAAACACGACGTAGCGTCTCCAGCATCTCACGGCTCAACTGTACTGCTTGTGGGAGCGTTGTCCGGGACTGTCTTTCTGCTGGTCAATCGCCGTATTATCGGTGTCTCAGCCCGTGTAGGCCATAACGCCGAATAAACACGCCGCAATGATGCCGATATTGATATAACATAGCGTCGACCAGCCATTATGCACGTTCCCATAGATCTGTGCTCGCTCAGCTCACTCGGTCTGAATAGTGACTAAACATCCGGGATCTTACCTGTCCGCCGACGACCGATCCAACTTTCATGGGGAGTCGGTCAGATTGTTGGCATTCGAGGGGACACGGCGTGTAGCTATCAATACTCACCTGTGTTCCCTATACCGAAAACTATGTTAAACACGCCGAATGTGTGTGCAACTGCCGGAAGGCGGTTAACTTCGTGGTTCAAGCTGGCCCACGAAAGTTACTTACATCCGATGCCTGGCATGTCACGGGTCACGTTTGCAAGCTCGACAGAAAGAGGAGACACGACGGCGCCGATAAAGAAGTCTGACCAGGAGATGGTCAACTGCAGTCACTACCATCAAGTCAGGACCACATACTTTCGATCGCAAATGAGACGACGAAGAAGACCAAGGAGAACTGTTTCGTGAGAGCGCCCCACCAAGGTATGCCAGCGAAGAGGAATAAGGCTGCTACTTTCTCCGGTCCAATACGGTCAGACAACCAGCCCGCCAATGGTGAAGCTTGTGGAACGGGATGAGGTTCGCGATAGGGCATATTTGGATATAAGCACGTACATATGAGGGTTGGAATGACGGCAGCCAGAAAGACTAGTCCTGCTGCCGTCGAATTCAGCCCCCATACCGCTTGGGTATGTAGGGCAAGTGTTGTATCGACCGTTAAGAAAGCCAACCTAAGACAAAACAATGGGTCACGGGATGCAACAGCGTCAGCAACAATGAGCTCACGAGCAGCAGAAGACCACAAAATATGACATGAATGGTCTAACTGATGTGGTTAAACGCCAGAAAACCTTCAGGATCGGAAGCTGAGGTTGAGGTGCCACAGGTTCCTGTTCTTTCTCGCCTGTAGATTGGGCCTGAGCACTCTCCGAAACCGAGGAGTCTTGCGGTGACGCCTCAGTTTTCTCTTCCCTGCCCAGCTCGACTTGATCTACGGTTGATACTGGGGATTGGCGGCCGCCCCTCCGATCGTCGACGAGAACTCGTCCAACCAAGTCCACTGCAGTGAAGATGATGCCAAAGACGAAAGGCGCCTTGTAGCCTAGCCGTCCGTATAGCGCACCACCGACAGGGGGACCTATCAGGGTGCTGTCCCAGTAGCTGTCAACACTGATCACCAGACAAAATGGTAACACGTACCCAAGCGGAACACTAGCCATCACCATGCCCATCTGCGCTGGAAAGACAAGCGGTCATGACGGGATTTTCATACCAGTCTATGCTAATGACCTACAGCCGACATCCTTCTCAGGGGTAACGTCGCATCTGATCAAGACGCGATGAGACTCTCGTGCTTGCCGAGCAGGACAAGGCGAAACTTGGACCTACATCAATCGCTAATCCGGCAGTCATCACGACCGAGGAACTGATTCCCTCGAAGAACCGACCAATGCACATGAGCCAAAACGTATTCGAGAACATCAATATGAACTGGCATGCGAGGAGTGGAGAAGAGGCCAGCTATCATGATGCTTCGCCTTGTCTTTAGGGTCTCGGAGATCATCGCTACCAGTGGTGTGACTTTTGCACCAACGTTAACCACGGAGTGTTGACGGGAATCGAGGTCAAATTTTACCTAATACTAAAGAACCTGACTACGATCGCCATCAGAATGAACACCCGACATTGAGAAAAGACGTGACGAGAGAGAGAGAGAGAGAGAATATGAATGTGATCCTACATAGATGAACAACAACCACCCGACGAGGGTGGAAACATTCTGATATCCGAGGGCTTCAAGCCTGAAGGGAAAGACAGAGATGACCAAGCTATAGTTCAGCATGTCCACGAAGAGACCTGGGATAAGTAGTGTATCAGCAGAGTCTGGCCCCAGGTGCGTCTTACGACCAACCTAACGCAACGACTGGAAGAGAACTCTGAGAGACGGGGCCAGTATCACACTACGGATTGGTGACATACCAAAGGTCACGAAAGGCACTGAAGACCTCCACGCGGCTCGGGAAGCAGGCGAAGAATGAATGGCCATGCTCGTTATATCGGTCGGTCTGGGGAGTGCAGAGGAGACCCCTCAGCTTTCCAAAATAATTGCATGCCATTAATGTATGGCCGCTCGACCGTTCCAGCGAATCTGGAGATTAACGCCCAAGGCTCAATCTGGTCGAGGGAGACCGAGGAGCAGAGGACCACGACATAGTGCCACGACGGTTCGAACTTCGAACCCCGAACTGACACAATGGATATTAACTATGTATTGAAAAATCCCACGTACCACATCAAATACACATTGTAACGGATTTGCAGCATTTGCTTATCGGTAGGATTTAGCCCATGAGGCTGCGGTGATTACGCGGATAGATAGTAAACTTGCACCGAAGGCGATTCTGAAACGCTTTTGAACCGGAGAAGTCGAAGTGGAATCAATCATTTGATGAGTTTGCTGACGAGTCGGAGTCGGATGGTGACAACCTGAACTCAACTATCCATTATTATCTCTGGGCGTGCCATCTGACTCTGGTTCTTTCCTGGAAAGTCGATCAGATGGAGCCCCACGCTCCCGGGCCCCACAAGGTCAGGTGACCGAAACTGTGTGCCCAGCTAGACCGACACTTCTTTGTCCTGTCGAACAGCGATGCGTGCATGCTCAGCTTGCCGTTAAAATTGGGATACTATGGGAACAAACCACTGGCATGAGGTTAGTACATATTTACGTATGGGCAGTGTTGTTCCGTTGATTCCCGTTTCACACTAGACCGACTCGGGCAAAAATACACCCGACTCGTAGGTGTAACGATGTTCCCGTACTACTATGTATGTATCTAGTACTCGCTTGGAAATTTTGCTGTTTGCTTGAGCCGCCAAGTACACATACGATATTTCCACTCCCCACTGCGCATGCGATTCTATCGGTGCCGGATCTTTCCTCGGCGGTATTACAAGGTGGTTTGGCCTCCTCAAGAGCTTCCCAACTGCACCATGTATGTCACCGGCAGCGTTCCAGTGTTCCGACAGAAACATGTGCCGTGTCCTTGTGGAAATTCCTTAAGAACCTTGCGACAGATTCTCCGAATGCACCCAACTTCCTCTGTCTCGCATACGTACCACTGAGCACTTAGTACTGAGTCATGTTCTTCTCGAGACTTGCAACATTGGCTGTCCTTCTGACTTTGACTGTGGTGGGCGTACAAGCCCGACCCGTCGATAGTGGTTGAGTATTCGTTTCCAGCAATTGACGTTCTCGTTTTTTTTACTGACCGTACGATCTTCATCTTCCAGACGTCGAAACCCCGCATGACAATGCGTTCTTCAAGCGGGCTCAGGCTGTTGAAGGTAGCTCTTCCTTGCGTATGGCATTGCAGTTTCGCTGACAAACTGCAAGCCGCCGCCGACGCAACCCCGACAGATGCACTTTTCTTCTAAGCGCTAATCTTACGTTGATGAAGGTGACATTATTTTGTTAACGTTTCCGCAATATTATGTTTGCTCACTATGCCCGCATCTATGCCTTGAACTCCAGAACGCATTTGTTGCTTAAAAGTATATATTGTGTTGGAAGGATGGCATGCTCTAGACCGGTTCATTCTCTCCGGCGATAGCTGGGGAATTGCTCCCTTCGATTGAAGTTTCTTCGACGTCTGTAATATATTATAGAGACGGAGTGCCGTCGATGTTGCGTAACCCTGCCTGGTGTTGGTGGCGCGCGTTCGATAGAATCTCTTGTACCTCACTATGATATGATGAAGAGTGCGAAGGCGTGGAGATGGAAAACAAAAATTCTTACCTGATATGCGGAAAATATGCAGGATGTCTTGCAGGATGTACTTGCAGAACGGGTGACTGGACGCGAGCATTTCACAGCATCGATGGCCGTTTCCCAAAAAATGGGAAAATGATCTGATTTCAACTGATGATACGACATACCGCAATCAGTAATCTAATGCCCGTTTGTGCGGACGAGATCAAACCATCGGCGACCTCGCCCAAAACGGACCGTAACAGTTAATCGAGAGTGTAAATAACTTACTTGACAAAGACGGAAGGAGCCAAGACAGGCTCGTCAGGCCACAGGGTAGATGCAGTCTTACAACGTGCCAGCACCAGCGCAGCATGATGCCATGATTCGTCGAAGCCAGTCTTCTTAGTATGAAGATGGAACTTCTGATGGCAACTTCGAAGTAATCTGCGCAAAGCCGGAAAAGAGGGAGGGAAACTCGTAACCATAGGTCACGCTGGCATCTGTCGTAATCGAAGTGAGCATTAAATGATACGAACAAAATAAAACTAAGCTAAGGGCAGTCGATGAGTGTTTCAAACGCTCATATTCAGGCCTTAGGTACAACATGTAATGATGCGGAGCTGCGGCAACGTCTTCGCGTGATGTTTATGAAGCTTCAAGTTATCATGATGTTCTTTGCTGGTAGATCCTGACTATAGATACTACAGTACTTCATAACAATCCACTAATGCATGACACATGGACAACCAACTCCCCTTGACAACTGCAGAACCGAGATTCCTCAATACATACCAAGTATTACACTTTGAATATAGGAGAGAACGAAAAGTTCCGCGAGACGTCAATATTACATAAGTATTTCGTTTACAGCGTCACCTCTACGTTGGGCTGTCCCGCAACCCAAACCCCGTGATCCCTTTGATTGGCCTCCACAGCTTTGTACACGGCCTCCCAATCCAGACATCTCCGAACGGGATTAGGGTTGACAGCCTTTATTCTCGAGGCGTACTGGTACGGGTCGAGGTAAATATCACCACGGCAGAGTAGCATCTGCCGGAGATAATTCATGCAATGTCGCGCGGGTTGTTCCGGCCGAACGGGTAGGGGAAGAGACAGCTGCTCCCGCAAGATGTCTATGCAGCGAAGTTGGTGCAGCATCGACACCATTTGTGGGTGGTGGTCTTCACCGAGGTAGACGAGTCCTTCCCCTGGAAAGAGAGCGGACCACTGCTCGGAGTCATGAAGCTCGTAACGGAGCCACTTATCGAAAGGAAGCAAAACATGTTTCCTCTCGACGTCCCACGACGCTGCTGCGGCGTAAGTCCAAATATTTGTCAAGGATGCGCATACTCACGATCCACCAGATTGTCTCGGATGGCACTGAACTGTGCTAATCCAGACAGGTGAGTAAGGAAGGCGAACTTGAGTATCAAGTTGAGGAGGAGAAATGAAACGGCAAGGCCGGTCAGCATGCTACAGTTCGTCCGTAGGGCGGTCATATTGGGCAGTCAGTTACTTGAAGGTTTGTCGAAGACTGCTTGGCTGGAGGCAAGGAAGTCATGTGCTATGTACATATGCATTCGGTGCATGCCGAGGCGTACCAAGACTTACCCTTCTGGTGTCTTCACCTGATGGCCGGGTCATCATGATTACGTCCTCACAACGCCCAGCAGCGGGAATCTGCGGGAAGAAATATTGCGCTTGGTTCGTTCTGGCATAGTAGCCGAACAAGGCGGTTCCCATGCCGCGTTCACTTTTTTTTTTTAGAAGAGCGATGGATTACGATGAGTTGTCACGTTGTTTCGAAGTCGGAACTCCGGGTGGGAGTGATTTGCCAGTCTCTGTTAAGTATGAGCGCTGAGAGCAAGGGTTTTGACCCTTACGACGTTCAGTGGTGTTCCCTCCTCCCAGCGCGATGGACAACGCAGTCTTTCAGAATGCATTCTACGTTGGTAATGCGTTCAATTTCATTCTTTACGGTAAGCCCAACTATCCCCCTCGTCGAAAACGACAATGCATCCTCGATTGACGACCTGCCTCAGGCGTTGAACTTGTGCTGTACTTCCAAACCATGCAGATTCTCTTAAAATCCCGCCGAGCGGAAATGAAAACTCCAGATCGTTTCATGATGGTCTTCAGTACTGCCCTCCTGTTCTTGATCACGATCTACGTTGCCACCGAATCCATTCTTGGAGAAGAGATGTGGATCGTCAATGCAGGCTATCCAGGTGGCTCCGCCGCTTATCTCCAAGCATATGCTTCAGCATGGTATCAAACTATGGGGACTGCATCAGGTATCCTGCTCCAGCTCATGAGTGATGGTCTTTTGGTAAGGATCTCTAGCTCTTTGTTCACCGAGTCCTAACCTCGCCTAGATCTACCGTTGTCTGGTCGTTTGGAACGACCGTCGAATTCTCATACTCCCGTGTTTCCTATGGCTAGCAGCTCTTGGTAAGTACTTTGTGAGAATCCACAAACCTGGACACCAACACTGTGAAATGCAGGTATGGGAGCCGTGCAGCTTTACGTGGACGGTTCTCCAAATGGCAACTTCTTTGTTGGCATCGCGGCGCAAGTTGGGGTCGCCTACACTTCGATAGCGATTGGCCTGAACGTCGTGTTAACCAGCCTAATCTGCGGCCGCATCATATACCACGGACGGCAGTCCGGGCAGTACTTGGGAAGCGCATCTTCTAGCACCTACTATGGTGTCGTCGCCATCATCGTCGAGTCCGCTATACCATATACCCTGAGCGGGATAGCGTTTGTCGTAGCGTATGCTTTGAACAGCGACCTCACGATATTTTTCCTCTCAATTTACGTTATGTTCACGGTATGTCAACCAGTGTTGTTCTGACACGATGCAGTACTGACGTTGTTGTACCCCCAGTGCTTATCCCCTCAGCTTCTCATGCTTCGTGTCGCCTCTGGTAGGGCATGGAACCGGGATACGACAAGTACGGTCACCGGGATGACGTTCAGGAGATCTAGTGGTGCCGTCACAGTCGCCTGGGTTCAGTCGCAGCGACCGGACTGACACCACTGTTGTTCATCTTAATGACATCAGGAGCTTCAGTACATCATATGATACCAATGGAGGAGCAAAAGTGTAGGATGGAGTAGTCAGTTATCTAGTAGCTGGTCGTAACTTATTGCTAATGGTGCGCATGGATCATGCACTCGCGGTAGTATTGAGAGCTTCAGAGACGTGTACCTTCCTCTGTGGATAGGCATATGTTCTTCGCACATGTTTAAGTTGTCCAAACGAAGCTGCTACCCCGGCAGCGACTCGGAATTGTCACGGATCTTCCGTGCTGACACTACATCCCCAGTACGTCCAACGACTCGGACTCAGACTGCCGATATTTTCCTCGAGGGATCCTATAAGCGAGAGCGTAGGGTGGAGTTACTGGAGTAGTCAGTTAATAGTAGCTGGTTGTAACTGATTGCTAATGACGCCGCATGGATCACGCACCCGCAATATCAAGAGCTTCAGAGACGTGTACCTTTTTGTGTGGACAGGCATATGTTATTCGCACATGTCGTCCAAACGCAGTTGGTCTTCTGCTATCCCGACTGTCGGACTCAGACTCCTGGTATTTCCTGGAGGGACCTATAGGCCTTCCTATTATTATTATTATGGGGTATAGGTACATGCATTGCCAGGGTGACCGACGTGTGTGCTGGAAGGCCATGGATGTATGGATGGTGGGACTTCGGAGATCGTTAACTTCTTGACTTCATTCATTGTGGCGGCCGTCGTGTATGAATAGACGGTTGAGATCAAAGCTAGCTAACAGGTTACAGGTACCATCAGAATGGGCAAGCCCACGAGAAGACCTCTGTGTTTTATAGTCCAGATCAACTTCCGAGGATCCGATATATGTTTCTTGCTATCTAATATCTATGCCAGCAACACGGCGGAGTTCAAGCGAATCGTAACGAATCAGAACTTCAATCGTTGACACTCGCGATGAGCAGGGCCATAACCAGGCACATAAGTTCGGTAGATGAAAGGTACCCAGGTAAAAGTCCACCATATGATTTAATTATGGTCATGGGACCAACCTTCTTTCGACGGAGGCAACTGGAATGTTTTAATCGTCTCCTTGATCTTCCCATGTCACGGGTCTTTTGTGGCTCAGTCGAGCTGGTGTACTGCTAGTGCGTGGTTCCTGGTGGGGCACGATGGGGTATAGTGGGGCATTGTATGTCCATTTCGGTGCGCGCAGCTGACGGAGAATAGCTAGATCCCCCCGGTCCCTTTGACAATGCGTTCGCATGAAGGTTTGTTCCTGGAAATCTGGGTGGGCGTTTACTTACCGAGGTGATCATCATATCATATACCTCATGGCCGGATGTCCCGATGTATCAATAGCGAGGCTTTTTCACCTGTGGCTGAGTGCGCTACCATTAGTGCAGCCCACACCCTCGAGACGTTCAATACCACCTGACCCATTCCTATCAAGTACTTGGTGAATTCACTGCAAGATGTCCTCCGACTCTCGACGGCGATACCTGCTGATCCTCTCTTCCAAAACTCACTGTATGTCGGGAACACCTTCAATGCGATTCTTTATGGTGAGCCTCTTCCCCGATCCGATCGTCATATCCTTGAAACGCAAAGCGAACTGGATGTTGGCAGGCATCGAGATCACGCTCTACTTCAACACCATGAAACTCCTATGGAGGAGGAAGGAAAAGGACCCTAAGGCCACCCGATTCTACATGATCTACAGCACAGCGTCTTTCTTCCTGATTACCATATTCCTCGTGGTCGAAGCCATGTTCGGACAAGAGATGTGGATCATCAACGCCAACTTTCCAGGTGGTTCGGCGGCTTACCTTGCTACCTATGCTGCTGTCTGGTATCAGACTATGGGCACAACAGCTTCCGTCATCTTACAGCTAATGAGCGATGGTGTACTGGTAAGTGTACCGCGGCACGATATACATCGTGCGTCCCTGACTTTGCAGAGTACAGATCTACAGGTGCTTCGTCGTATGGAACAATATGTATCTCCTTATTTTCCCATGCATCTTGTGGGTTGCTACTCTCAGTAAGTTTTCGCTCTAAGTACTTTGCTTTACTTGAGACAGGCTCGAACTTCTTCTTTCAGTCTTAGGCATTTTTGAGCTCTATACCTCGGGGTCCCCGTCGGGCAACGCGTTTGTTGGTTGGCAGCCCACATCGGAGTGACATACGCCTCGGTGTCCGTCGGTCTGAACGTGATCGTCACCTCAATGATATGCGGTCGCATTGCCTACCTCGGGATGGCCGTTCACTCGAGTACGAACAGGAAGAGCATGGCAAAATACACGGGGACCATTCCCATCATCATCGAATCCGGCTTACCTTACGCGATTTCTGGCATCGCTTTCGTCGTCTCGCTCGGTATAGGCAGCCAAATTTCGATCCTGTTCCTCTCTTTATACGTTATGTTCACGGTGAGTGCTCCTCGCAGCCGTGCGTCTGATGAGCTCGAGCGCATAATAACAATTCTTCAACAGTGCATCTCACCTCAAATGATAATCATGAGAGTCGCTGATGGAAAGGCCTGGGAGAGACAGCAACTCAACGACACGTCTGTGATGGTGCTGAATACCTTCAAGGATAACGGTACCAGCATTGAAGAATCCAGTATGGGTATGGGAGTTGAAGAGGCTGCGTGATCTTGTCACTCGGTCATGAGATAGTGGGATCGTAAATAGTCTACGAGCAAAGCAGTGGTACGACTTATATGGTTTGATGCTGATACATGTAAACGCCTTTGTATATACCGAATCAGTACAGTCACGCGCGATGGATATACGACTCACCCCAAGTCTTGTTGTGGCTGGTCCAGACGTCGACAAGGCAATCAGAATCGTCATGACAAGCTACCTCAAACGTGTGGAGCGAGCCGCTTTTGCACGGAAACCGATGATATGGTGGTTTCCTGTCCTGCGGCTGGGGTGACCGTGCCAACGATATGTTGACGTTGCGGCCGCGAGCGCCACGACAATTTCCTCACATCCACGGAACCTGGATGATCGAGTCTATAGACGTCGAACGCCGACAGGTCTTGAAAGCCGAAAGTGGCATTGCCTTCCAGCTCTTCGTCTCCCCACGGAAGACCGATAACAAGCTCGCATTTTTCCATTCCGAAATCGATGGTGCGGAACTGGAGGATGGTATTTGTCTGCGCCAGCGAAAACATCAATAAACTTTTTTTTTTTTTTGGGATTACGTGCCAGGCTGTGTCTGGCTGAGTATGTACTACTTACGTCGCTATCAACGCGAAGGTGCTTCTCATTGGGCGCCAGCGTTCCATGGGGATAGATCGCAACTTCCTTCCCTCTCGGAGGTGGGTCTTGAGGGCGCGACCGGGTAACCGGTGCGGCCACACGGGGTGCGTTGATGAAAGCTTCTATCTTGGAAGAATTGACGGCACCCGATCTGTACAGTCTATCGAGACCGATGTATGGGTCGCCAACTTCTAGGTTGGCGGCAGCACCGTCGTCCGCATAGACGTTCTGGAAGGTGCGGTAGACGTAGAAGAATCCCCCGACGTCGGTGAGCCACACCGCGAACAGCAACGCGACGACCCATTTGCTTTCGAGCCATTGCGACGTCCATGGCTTCAGCCTCCCGTCAACCACCCCTGCCAGTCACTCGGAAGTGAATACCAGTGAAAGCTTGATCATCTAGAGCTAGTACTTACTTGGAGTGCGGAAGACTTCTTTATCCACCAGCATCTCGTCGTTTTCGAGTAGACTTGCATGTTCACCGTCCGCAGTCATGTTGATATCAAATGGTCTACCAAGCAGCCAAGGAACCTCAATACCAGTGAGGGCTTTTCTTTGAGTGGGACTGACTGCTCTTGGCAGCTACTAATAGGCTGCCTTATAACAGCGCCACATGTACAGGCGCTATGGGAATTCGAAATCTGCTCTGTTACGTTACAAAGATAGCATAGCATGTGATGGTACAATGGACTACAATTCTTCATATTTTCGGAGCAAAACATAATTATCCCAAGGGTATTTGGTGTCCGCTGCCATTTGCGTATGTCCCGCCACCGTGAAGCCCAATTGCGGCCTTGTGTAATATACGAGCTGCGAGAACGGATCAGTACTACGAATCAAGTGTGTTTCGAGTGGATATCCTACGTTCTTGTCCCAGGTGGTCGCAAGGGCCAAATCGAGCTTTGCCTCCTTAGCCTGTCAAGCAGTTCAGGCGTTAATGCGGACCATCATGCTACAGCTGGGCGCACCTTGGCGAAAGCCAATTGGAACAAGGCCGTGCCTATTCCATGCTGTTGATATGGCTTGGAAACTACAGCAAGCATACACCAATACGTCTCTTTCTCAGCCTGCAATGATTGGCTGAACACTAGAACGCCTGATTCGCAGTGGACCAACGTACGTTGGGGATTTTCGTGACCTGATCAATGTGGGCGGAAGCCTCGGCCATCTACATGTCCCCCAATAAACAATGCAAACTGGTTTCTGAACGTGTTCACCTTACTGTCTTTCCGATGACTGGTCCGGCCTCCTGGGGCAACTGTGTTTGATAATCCATGAAGTATTTGCTATTCATTTCTTCCGGTGGATTGCTGCTGCAAGTGTCAGCAGGCCCAAGGCGCTGACTGACCATACGCACGTTTCGTAGAGCTTGTTGCCCTTGGGGAACCATGCGGTAAATCCAACGAGCTTATCGTTCTCGTCGGTAGCAACATACAAGTGCCCTGACACGCGAAGAATCGCATAGACCATTCGCTCCCGTCATTGGGCGAAAGAGATTCTGGTCCCCCCATGTCAGAAACACCCCCAAGGTGTCTAGATCGTTGATTAGCACGGGGCGCCAGGTGGACTGCTGGTGTTCCTAAACCTTTGGACATTTCCTGGCAGAAAAGGTCAGTAGCCTCTTCGACTCGATCCACTACATACGTGTGAGCTGTAGGAAGAACGCGTCCAAGTTCGATGTACTTACAGGAGGGATTTTCCTCGAACCTGAGGGTGTACTCCTTGTCGCCGATAGTGATCGTGGTACTCATTGAGAAAATTTAGAGGGATGTAGGAAGTTTCGAATGCGACTCTGCTTCAGCTTGTGAAATGAATCGAAGGCTAGAAAGACGCTATCGATGGTCGGACCTCTTTTATCGACGTGTGCGCCAGCTTGTTAGAGGACGACCGTTTTGCATATGATATGATGGCCGCCATCTCCGGCTTTGGGCCGCGGATAAAGGCGCGCTGTGAGATGTCGGATCAGTGTTCAAACGATCTCCATCGGACTCCCATGAGCTGTGCTGTGACCCGTGTGCTGGAGCCTGGATGACTTACCTGGCTGGACCGAATTGTACTAGTAGATACTAGATTGCACCCATCATAGAACTAGTTACCAGAAATGGCTCCACAAGTTTGAAACAACTGGGCTATTTCATTGCACTTTGACTAGAATTATAAATTATAATTATACTGATCCCCGTCACTCGACAAGGTTTTGGAAAGTAAGGACCGCAATTCCTACAAGCTCCATATATTATATTCACATCTCACTGCTGGATCTGATTCTGATGCAGTCGTGGAGTACCTCTCGACCCTGGTCACACGTGTACAATGCCATCAGAATGCCAGCAAGTTAAGTTAGCATGATGCTCCTAATGCAATGCTTCCCAGATGCGGCCGGCTGTGTGAGATTATAGCTATCGTGATTCTCGGGACCCCAAGCCTGATGCTCCTCCAGAATGGAACATCCCGGGCCTCACTGGTCCGTCATACATCAGCCTCGAGCTTCCAAAGTGACCCCACAATCACTCGCCAACTCCGACATCAGTGAGCCCATGCAATGTTCTCTTCTCGGGCCGTCTGCTTGCGGCGCTCTCATAGCTCTACTCCTCGCCGCCGAATCTGTACGCCAACGTCCTGCTCGCCCACTTGTCGAAAAAAGTCGCCTTGTCCAGATCGAGACCATTAAATCACTACTGTATGTCGTAACCTAGTGAAGGCCCGTCTCACCTGCCACCTTGTTGCGCTCACATGATATTAAACTGCAGCTTTCATCGACGATGATTATCCGACCTATCTCCCCGGCATGTCACAGCGCAGGATCCCTATGGCAGTCGAGGAGAGCGTGCGATTCTCCCTCTCTCAGCCTGAAGCTCCGGACTGAATGGCTATGGATCAGCACAGCGGGCGACCACAACGTCCGGCTAGGTGCAGCCGACCGTATGATCAGCGTCGCCTTCACACACGAGCAGCACTGCATGATAATCATGCAGAAGGCTTTCGCCGCGGACGCGGACGACTTGACACATCTCATCGGACACACCGTACACTGTCTCAACTATTTCCGTCAAATTACCCTATGTGCTGCAGACATCACGCTCGAACCCCACGACGTCCTGTCACGCAACTATACGCTCAGGCGGGATGGCGGGACCCACCAGTGCTTTGACTGGCCCGCACTCTATGATGCCATCCAAATTAATTGGGAGGAATGGAGATATAAACTGGCCACGAATTCCAGCGTCAGTCTAGTTACATCCCTGCCAGTTAATGTTAGTTATCTCATTGAACTGTTCACAGGTATTCGCCGCTTGATGAAACGACGTCTACACTGCCCTGCTTATTGACGAGCAGCGTCCGACGGCCTACATCTTTGCGGAATAGACAAACCCTAATAGAGGAGATACTTCGTGGATGGAGTGTCGTTTGCAAGATCGAGTGAAAACAACGGCGAAAGTCAAGAGAAACGACGAGTTCGAATGTCAGTAGTGTCAGCTGGGTATGAATCATAATATATTGAGTAACCTAGGGTATGACTATTAACATGGGGAATGACATCAGCGTAATTATTACTGACGTAGTACGGCGTAGCCATCATGCGCGCAGCGCCAGGGCAAACACAAGAAAGAAAGAAAGAAAGAAAAAAGCTCAACTCCGATGGTAGTTAAAGCAACCAACGGGGGCAATGAAACCACACAGCCAGTCATCTCTTTACAGCTTCATCAGCCCCTTCATCGCATTCGCCACCGCAAAACTCGACTTCGCCATGATCTGTCTCGACTCTTTGGTCACCTCTGGTAGCTTTTGCACGTCTTGTAGTTTCTTAGCATGCTCAGAGAGCTGATCCAAGATTTCGGTCCCTTGTTGAGCTGATGCAGGAGGAAGATTGTCACTGCAGACGGCGACGATGCTCGACACGATCGTGATTATTTGTGTCAAGTTCTCGTTCAAAGTTGGCGCAGGGATCGGGCTGCGTACCCCAGAGAGGACACTCTGTATGGCGTATACGATGGATTCGGTTTGTGCTTCGAGGTAGGGCTACTCGCGGTTGTCCGTCAGTCAATCAGTCAGACGCTCGTTATGGAGCAAACGTGAACACACCTTGAGTTCAGACCACGCGTCCTCGGGTGGCGCAGAGTCGTCGCTGATGACTCCGCTTCCACCTGAGACGGGCGACTTGTCGAACATAGGAGGTGGTGAGTTCGTATTGGAGCTCGAGGGCTCAGACGACGAGGCCCCCCTTCGGTCTACGAATCTTACAGCTGCACTTCAGAGGGGACTCTCCCTCCCCACGCCTCAAGCTCGCACCTGAGGACTTACGTTCATGTCCGGATCGCAGCTCATCAATCGAGCGATGGGACGGCAGGTACGAGGAAGCTGACTGGGACGGCAGCGGGGGAGTCGAAAACTCTTCTTGCTCGGCACGTGTGGCTTTGCGAATAAAGATAATCTTGGCAATCTCTGTGATGGTTGCCGACACATGGCTGGCAGCCGCATCGAGAAGACTGACAGGGGACATGCCAGAGCTTGTAGCGTGATTCTTGGTTGCGGCTACAAGGTTCGAGAGCGTTGCTTCCAGGCGTTCGCGAAGAGACCGCAGGTGATCAATGTCGACGTCTATATGAGTAGGCCGTGATTCGTAGACCCGGACATCGTCGACGACGGCGGAAGTAGAATTCGACGACGGCCTTCATGGGCATGAGGACGCGTGTAGGTGCGTTAGATCGGCCTGCTGTCAGGAGGCTGTCTATTCCTGATACGAAGGCAGTAACGTGGATGTCAACAAGGCCACCATCTGGAGCCACAGGTAACTGGTCGTCCATCTTGGTAGTCTGCGTGAACAGCTGAGAAGTAGCTACATCACAGCAGGTGGCATCAGAACAAATAGTTGATAAAGCGGAGATGAATCATACCTTTTACACTTCTCAATTCAGTCTTCGCTTGCTCGTACTTGCGCTTGTATTCCTTCAATTGATTGTCTAGATCTCGGATGACTGCAAGGTCTGCATCCTTGGCAGTCATCAACTCGTCGTTTCGGCGGCCCAGATCCGTCAACTCGGACATCAAACCCTCCATGTCTGAACGGAGTTGTTCTATTATATCCATATCACCCTGTTGGAATGTCAGGTATGGTTCATTTATGTGAATTGAATGCATACCCTTCCTGAAGCCCCTCCGTATTCCTCCTCAAGGCGTTCACAACGGTCTCTGAGGATTTCCAGTTCATCCTCGTCGTCCTGGGCCCGTTTCATCTCTCGTTCTTTCTCTCTGGTCCGTAGGTCACGTAGCTCGTCCAGCTCCTTCTGCAACGCTCTCATTTCGGACCCATGTTCTTCGGCACGCTATGCAAAAGGTCAGAGCAACAAAAGAGCTTAGCCGCAATGCTCACCCTGCGGAACACATCAATCTCTCCTTCCAGTAACTTGATTCGTTGCTGGCCTTCTCGCAGCTCCAACTCTCGTTGCTCTGCGCTCCCGAGGTCTCGTTCCAACGTCACAATCCTGTTCTGCATCGTAGCGATCTTGAACTCGTACTCCCGCCTCAACCGTTCGTGATCGTCTCCTCCCGCACTCGCCCGCCGCCCATCATCCTCGAGGCCCCACCTGCCGACCGGTCAGATGCCACAGATGCCCGTCCGAGCGACACCTTGTCGAAATAATCGTCCCCGCTCCTTACCCCGCGCCCCTCATCATCGTCCATCACCTCGCCCACCACCTGACTTCTCAAGCGCTCACTCAACCCACTCAATCCACCGATCGATGTAATCTCGTGGTCATGTTCCCCACTGGACGCATCCCCATCCCCGTCCTTGCCCCGATCATCAACAGTCGTCCCCGAACTGTCACGCACTTCCTCCCGTCCATACGGCACCTCGATATCCTCCTCTGCAATTGTGCTCTTGTTCGGGATGATCATGCCACTTGTCGCAGTCGCGCTCTGTGCAGTTCGTCGTGCCTGTCGAGTCACTGTGGATACTGGCAGAACCGCTTGGCCGCCGTACAAAGCCCGTCCCTGCTCCTCCACGTGTGACATCCTGAGACGGCTTCCGCCGTGCTCCAAGCCCGTATCCATTGGGGTCTCCACCGTAAGTGTCTTCGCTACGCCGTGGGGGAGGTGGTGGCATTTCGTCGTCGCTCGGTCGTTGTCTCCCAAACCCTTCTTCCGACGGACGTCGCCCTAACGAGCTACTGCCGTATCCGCTGTCCATCACCCCTCTATCATCTGAAATACGTCCCAATCGAGAAGCTGACGGGAGGTCTGGAGCACCCGATCGAGGCGAGGTGTGGAATTCGGGCGATGGAACGTCGTCGTAAGCTGACACCGGAGAACCAATCGGACCAATCCCGCCTTCCTTCTGTGGAATTACAATGCGGCAGACGGATCAGGATACCGTCACCGCAAAATCGGTTGTGAATGTGGAATACTCGCCTCCTCTTTAAATTCGGGGTAGCGTCTCGAGAGTTCGAAATATACGTCAGATGACAGATCTTCGAAGCGAGCTGTTGGGAGGGTGGAAAGTTTCTGTCGGGCTTGATTTCGCTTCCAATGGAACTCGTCGCGTGCAGGTAGACAGGGTACTGGGTTGAGGATGGGTGAGATGTGGGTATTAGAGTTAAATAGTAGTCAGTTGTACGCACTTTCGTTTTCAGGTGTATTCACCTTCCGACGAACAAGTTCGTCGTACACATCAGTAGATAGTTCTTGGAACTGCTGTTTTGTGAGCCTGGTAAGCTTCTGACGCGCAGTCGAGCGAGAGTTGGGGGGTGCTGCGATACCATCCGTAAGTTGTCGGGTCTCCTGCAGACGCTCAATACACTGAACAGACCTTTGGCGAGGTATGTCGTGAGATATTGCTGTAACTCGTGGTAATGGGTTCTCGCAATGACCCTGGGGTCAAGCGATGGCATGACTGGTACATTTCCCTGATCCTTGATCGGGCGATACGATTCCGTGCGGTAGTTTGAGATTCCGGAAAACGTCGTCGGTGTTGGCGATGGAGCTCTCGACGACTGGTTTCGCTTCATGGTTGTGGGTCGCCGAGAAGTATGAACTCACCCCCGTTAGTCGTAAGGAAGTTGCACACGGAGACCACGAGGCTACCACATGAACGACATTCTCACGCACTTTCGACAGGAAATTTAACGGGTATACTGTCCGAACAGTCAGAGACTCAAAGTAACAGTTTTCTGTGTTCAATCCCAACAAAAAGTAATGCGTGTGTGTGTGCCAGCACTTGAAAGCGAGCGCTTGAATAAAGGGGTCGGGGTTGTCTACAGCCCTGCTTAGCGCTCGACCGTCGTTTCGTCCGCGCGGCCCAAATCTTTAATCTTGACATAACTTACCATCGATTGTCCCCGTAGTCAGCGTCACGGTGTTCAACTCTCCTACTGGGAGGAGCGCCAAAAGCTCTCCTGCCATCTAGAATGGTGGATGCACTAGAATCAGTGCAGACAAGCCAAGACAGAGTCCCGAACCGTCCCACAGTGCCGTTTCTCATGCACGTTTACAAAGCTGTGCCTTCAACAACTGGAGGATATGTATGTCACTGACAGCGTTCCACAGTGTTCCGAGAGATTGAACCTGCACCTAATGCACCCAACTTCCTCTGTGTCCCATACGAGTACCACTGAGCTTAATACTGAGCCATGTTCTTCTCGAGACCTGCACTGGCGACAACTTTACTGGCTGGCCTTTTAGTTTTGACCGTGGTGGGCGTACAAGCCCGATCCCCCAGTGGTTGAGTATTCGTTTACAGTACTCAGGGTTGTCGTCTCGTTTACTGACTCTACGGCTCCCGTCTTCCAGGTGTCGAACTTCCACATGACAACTTGAATGCCACAACGTTTTTCAAAGCGGGAAAAAGCCATCATGACAGTAAGGGAGACAGTGACCTCCAGCGTGACAGCCGGCGATGCATACCCAACAGATGCACTTTTCTTTTGAGCGCTAAGCTTACGGTGATGAACTTGAAGGTGATATTATTCTGCCCATGTTTCCGCGGGATCACGTTTGCAAGCATCTACTAGCATTGCTGATTACGTACACAGGTGCATGATTCGTGGAAGCAGTCTTCTCTAGTATGAGGAGGGACTTCTAATTGGCAGGTTGTCTGCGCAAAGCCGGGACGAGGGAGTGGAAGTCGTAGCCATAGATCTGCTGGCATCGGTTGTAATTGAAGAGAGTCTCGATGTGAACAAGTACGCCACTCAGCTAACATGGTCGAATGAGTGTCCGACAGGTAAGTGATGCACAATTCCCTTTGGCAACTCAGGCTGCCAGTCACCGAAGTTTCTCAATGGCTTGTCACTCCAGGGCCAGTGAGCTTGGCAGAGCAAACACATCGTCACACGATGCCGCGATCATCGCTGGGTACTTCGACGATTCCATCAGATTATTCGACCCACCAACTGGATCGCCACTCGTTGTATGGAATGGCCACACTCACGTCGTCTTGTCATAGCATCTCACCCGATGGCGAAGTTCATCGCATCTGCCTCATACTCCACAGTTTGTCTCTGGCACACGACCATACGCCAACGACTCAGTCCAGCTCTTGACCACGATAGATACATACGTTCCATCGCAATATCACCTGATGGCAGCCGTCTCGTGATCCGGGGGGAGGGACGCCTGGAAAGTCCGCCTCTGCCGTTCCTTCGTCCTTCCTTGAGAACACGCCCACAAAGTCGAACGACGGCAGTACGTGCCCACTTTTCCACCTTTCCACCTGTCTACCAACTCTGTCAATATGGTTTCACAGACAGCAAATGTGGGTATCCATGTTCGATATGCCCTTTCCAAGTCACTTCCATGCAGATCCATGAAGCAAACGTCAATTTGCAACCTGTCTCCGATGTATGTGTCCACGGATAGTCTTGAACTATTCTGGCTCTGACAAATATCTTATGGCACTATACAGTCTTCCTCTCAAGAAGCCCAAGAATCGCAGAGCTCCAAGGACAGAGTCTTTGTTGCGGATCGCAGCAATGTAATCAAGACCAATGACAGGCTAAATAACTCCAGCCAAGAAACTGAAAAGCAAATGGAAGGCGCAAAGGAGGAAAGAGGACCTGGTGAGGGAGTCTGCCATCACGAAGTGAAGGCAATCCAGACCAAGATTATGAAGAGACCAGTAGATCAGCTCGGACCCATCCTCCCAATGTCATTCTGATCACCCAGAGGACGACTTAACCACCTCCGAGTGAACAGTCACCGCTTCTAGATCTCAGATGGGACACTGCGGTAACACCACCCAACGCACAAAAGTCCTTTCGGGAACTAAGGAGGCAGGCTTATTCCCCATACCCAAAAGTAGACCCGTTGGACCGAAACAAGGCTACCGCCCCGCAAGGAATCTCTCACCAGATCCGTGGTGGGAGAGGTGGAGGCTTCGCAGATCGAGGTCGTAATAAGGGACAATCAAATATGAAGTTGAGGATGAATATCATCATGCTCGAAAAAATCAAGCGCGATTTTATCATAGCGCTCCTGTTTTGACCATTACAGTAATGTTTCCGTGAGTGCTTCCTATGTTGATATATTTGCACTTCGACGCAAGACGCTGAGTTTTACAGTCCGAGTCACTGTCAATTACATAGCAGGAAAAATCAACCCTTGTTTTCCTTGTCATCGGCTTCATCTACTGCCATTCCACTCTCACTTTCTATCGCCATCTGCTCCTCGTATCCTCTCACGGACCTACTCTCCAGGGTTTCGAGGAATGGACGTGACCTCTACGGTCGTTACAGAGGATATTGCAGTTGGATGATCACTCATGTGCCCAGGACTGGGATTATCAAGCTCGTCCACTAGCCCAATCGCACGTTGCGACATCGTTTCATTAAGGAGATCTATATTACCCATCCCTTCCATTGCAGCGAGTGTCAGCGGTGAAGGTGGAGGGCTTCGGGAATTGGATCGCCTTGGGTCGTCATGTAAGAATGGAATCGGCGAAAACAAAGGGGTGGTTGGCACAGATTGCGTCGAAGGACCAAATGAAAGTGTAGCCGTTGAGAACCCGTGTTTGGGGTGGTTCTGGGGGGAACGCGTCCCACGTCGATGTGACGAGCAACGACTTCTCTACAGCACGTAGATATTTACCGATGAATTTGTAACTGCTGCACTGGGGATACGCAGAGTTCGCAGACGCGCTGGATAGTGAACGGAGGCTTGCTAAACGATATCTGGCTCAGCGAACGGAAACTAAGTAATCACCCCCACGCACTCGTCAAATTCGTGCAGCTGCCGGAAGATGAGGCTCTTCACGTCAGTTGCTTCATCTTGGTCCATATGGACTTTAGGAGCCTCATGAGGACTCAGCTCGTTCCGCTTGCGAGGAGGAAACGGCGGCAGCCTCAGATTTCCGCAGCTATCCGGTATCCCTGTTGTAGGTTTGGACATGTTCTTCAGGTCGGGTGTTTTGGGCTACCTCCGCGAGGAATAATGTGATGTTCTGAACGCGACTGCATAAACTGGGCACTCGGAGTACACCTGAAAGGGCAAATCTGTCCTGGAGAGAAACACACCTGCTCTATCTTGTACTTTATCATCTCGCGGAGTTGCTCCCATTCCGTGCTGGTTAATGATCAGATATAGCGCTATTGCATACGAGAAGGCGAGAATCTGACTTTGGCTCTATAACATCAGTAGAAGCAATCCGCTCCAAGACGGACTGATCATCTTTTTGTGCACCTGTGAGCGAGACGACAGTGGTTGCAAGTAACACTGCTCTACCTGAACTCCATTGAAAGTCTTTGGAAAGGCCGTAGGGGCTTTGGGCATCGGATGTCATGTCAGACTACGAAATGGAGCATCGAACTTCGGGCAAACCGGCAAAGGTAGAGGGCAGTGCGGATGCAATTGAGTGCTTCGACTCGAATTCCTATGTGCAGGCGGTCTAACGTTTTGCATGTACTGTAGCAGTAAATACATACGATAACATGGTGGGACAGGTCTCAACATGGCCAGTTTCAGGCCCGGAGCGAATTCGATTCGCAGAGATCTGGCTGTACTCGAGTACTCGCTCGATAGTCTTGTGTAACTTGAGTGAAATTTGGAGCCAGCGTCGTGCGTACTCGTAGCTCTTTGTTACACTTGGACATCCATTCCTCCGGTATCCGTTACGATGGCGTGATTTTCTGTCGTCCGACAAGCACCGAGTCACTTTCACTCATAAGTTAGAAACAAGAGTATGTATCCGTCTCATTAACACTGACTAACACTTGGTGGACCTTTCTATTCGCGACAGTAAACTACGGATCAACAACGCCTCTACCGCTGATACTACTTCGTCCTCATGGCAGATCGGCGATTAACTTGGCGCTGGGCCTTCGGCTCTGCCAGCGGAAGTCCTCATAGAGGCGGGAAAAGGTCTTCTCAACTTCCAAAACACGGGGATTGGCATCGCAGAGATATCCCATCGTTCACCCGAATTTGACAAGGTCATCCGGGAGGTAGAGGAAAACACTGAGGACACTTCTACAGATACCTCAGGCTATAAAATCTCTTCACCCAAGGAGGAGGCACCGCGCAGTTTTCTGCAGTCGTGTTGAACATGCTGGCAAAGTATCGAAGTCGCGAGGGTACGACGCCTGACAAGCCATTGATGGACTATGTAGTGACGGGGTCTTGGAGTGAGGCGGCGATGAGAGAGGCAAAAAGACTTGGACTGGGACCGTTAATATCGTCGTCAACGCACAAACCACTTCCGAGGACGGGAGGAAGACTTTCAATCACATCCCCAATCGCGAGAGCTACAAAGAAAAGTTCTCCCAGGACCCAGCATTCGTCTACTATTGCGCCTAACGAAACCGTCCATGGCGTCGAATTCGACGACGACCTGAATAGCCCTACATCGTTCCCTTTCGACGCCCTCCCGGAAAACGTCCCTCTCGTCGCCGACTATTCATCGTCCTTCATGTCGCGTCCTATACCCTGCATAGAAAAACATGCCGTCATTTTTGCTGGCGCACAGAAAAACATCGGACCAGCAGGCGTGACCGTCGTCATCGTCAGAGATGAATGGGCCAACGTGGTGGACAACAGCATCCCCTTGTGCTTGTCATACAAGACTCTCATCGGCAGTCGCAGTTTACACAACACCCCACCTGTCTTGTCATATATATCACAGGTCTCGTGCTCAAGCGAATGTTAGAGGTTGGGGAGCAGAACGGAAGGCCAGGGAGAAAGCGCTCGAATATTACGCTGAGTGCACCAACCGGAAAGCCTCAAAACTGTATGCGGCCTTGAAGGAGGGAGAATCGCGAGGGGTCTTCAAGGGCAAGGTTCTGGAGGGTTCGGGCAGCAAAATGAATGTGTGTTCGACGTAGTTGGTGGAGAGGAAAAACTGAAACAATTTGTGTCTGATGCTGAACGGAGGGGCATGGGAGGCATCAAGGGCCATCGGTGAGTAACATTCCGGTCTCATAATATGCATCTTACTCAGCGATCTTGTATTCTAGATCGGTTGGAGGTATGTCCACCACCTCAAATTATGAATGTGCCAACACAGAATCAGGTGTCGCATTTCCCTTTACAACGCAGTAACGGAAGATCAGGTGAATAACATGATTCAATACATGAACGAATTTGCATAGGAAGCTGGGATATGTTCGTTTTATTGTGGAAGAAGTAATACCTTTCGACTTATGTACCTAGAGGACATCGTTGTCAGTGTGTGTCGATAGTATGTGATCAATTAAA